>JAPYYD010006338.1:0-11258 GCA_028551405.1 Uromys caudimaculatus
AGAAGAGCTTTTAAAGATAACTTTCTTCTTTGTATATTATGTTTTGTAAACCAACAGCAACAACAAAATAAATACCAGTTACTTATATTTATGTTGGCATGGTTTAATCTGTTCCACTGATCCACATGTATCATCACAGAAGCCTTATACACACAAAATATATATTCTTCTTCAATTTTGCCTCCTATGGAAACTCTAAAGGCTTCTTTTACAATTCTTTCTATACATTGTTCCCTTGTTGCATCTCCCTGTTTAAGTTCTCCATGCGCACATTAATTCTCAAGGTTAGCCTGCACCCCAACATGCACAGAGTAAGGCCTGGCCAAGAGAAGCCATTTTTTACTTCAGAGGATGAGTAGGAATATATTGAACAGATCTTCAATCAGTGGTAGGGCCATATGGTGTGGGGCAGGAGGAGAGCAAAGGCAAGTTGTCAATGTGTGGGATGTGAAAAGAAGTAGGTGTCCATCAGCCTGTGCAATATGGACAAGCAAGGGATGGTCCCAGGCTGAAATGTTTTACTCCCTTTGAATCTGCCTTCTTCTAGGACTGATCTCTTGCTGTCTACAAAAGCAGTTTCATAGTATGAAAGGACATAAGACATGTAGCACAATAATATCTTAGATCAAGCCACCAAGTATCTACTTTTTTCATGTAAAAATGATCCACATAATAGAAAAGTTGCGTAGGTTTTTAAATGATGCTTTTCCACAGACATGGTAAGCAGACTGCTGAACCAAATCCCTTCTGTTCTGCTGATGAATGTCCCTTTACAGAAATTTTGTTCCCAGATGGCCATTCTATCTCTTCATCTACCCTTCTATAGAAATAACACTTACTGCTGTTTTGTTGTGTTTTTCTTTTCCTAGCTCAATATATTTAGCAGAGTTTTACAGTTCCTCACACTGGGGGAGTAACTATGAATCCAGCTACAGCAGTTCCACCCCATTCATGTCCTAAGAGCTCCTTCAATTTTTCTTAATAATCCTGAGACAATTTGAAAATCTATTAGTAATAATTTTCCTTTTATTAGGAAATATTTTCTGATAGCTTTTAAAGAGACATCACAAATATGCTATCTTTTTACTTATGTATTTTTATATATCTTCATGTTTATTTCTCTCAGATAAATGGTGAGCTCCAAAAGTCAGGTATTTTTTTCCATTTTATTTATTGCCCAGAACTCACTTTGATAAGATAATAAACATTTATTTGACCCATAGATTGTAATTATAATATCATGATCATTCTACTTATAATATATCCATATTTTTATTGAATATACAGCTATATACAAAAACTTTCTTACATGTGAAAAGTGGGTAGGTAAACAAAATCAGAGTCCAAGTTCTATTTCCAGTTTGGAACATTTCAAAAGAACACCATACTGGTTGCATTGGGACCAGATGTATCTCTGTGCTCCATGAACTCAAAGAGTATCAGAAGCCTACTACATTCAGAACAATCCATGAAATCTTGATAATACAGAGTCTAACTTATCAAGTATGAAGTCCAAACAATTGTCTTTGAATTGCCACACAGGGATTAAAACAATCTGTGCGAAAGGAACTACAGTTGTGTTATTATCATATTTCATTACCTTAAAACCAATGCAGTGAAAAATAGCTCAATACAGATATTTCAAAATATGCAGTTTATATTCAAAAGATACTCCAGATAATTAGATAAAATATTAAACTATATAGGACAAACAAGTAGACCATGTTAGGGTTTACACTAGAAAAAATTTTATTTATATCTTGAAACTATGTTTAGGTTAAGTCACCATAAAGACCAGGAATCTTAATAGTACAGATGTTCTCCACACTTGAGCAACATTCATGGAGCAGCTGGTGTTATAATGCAAAGTACAGTTTGTTGTTGTCATGTATCTGAGACCAGAAAAGACACCTTTAATTTCACATACACTGTTGTCTAGGAATACTCAATGCTCATCAACCTCTACTCATTAAGAGGTGTTATATTTGCTATATTTTATAATCTTTGCCATATTGATTTTTGAATACCATATACATTATGTTTTAGAGGAAAATCACTGTCAATAAGAAGGACTAGGTATTTAACTCAGTGTAGAGTATTTGACTCACATTCATGATGCCCAATATTTATCATTACTACAAAAAAAAAGGAAAAAGAAACAGAAACAGATAAAAATGAAAAAAAAAAAAGAAGAAAGACAGAAAGGAAAAAGAGAAAAGGGGATGGATAGAAGAAAGGAAAGATAAAAGGAAGGAAAGAAGAAAGGAAGGAAGGAAGGAAGGAAGGAAGGAAGGAAGGAAGGAAGGAAGGAAGGAAGAAAGAAAGAAATGAAAGAAGGAAGGAAGAAAGGAATGAAAGAAGGAAGGAAGGAAGGGAGGAAGGAAGGAAGGAAGGGGTAACCAACAACATATTACTAATGTAGAACTGTTTGGATATTTTTCTCAACATTTGACCTTAAACTTGACTAAAATATAATCGGCAAACCATTATTTCTACTTAATCCTATGGCATTCATACATTAAACCCTGTTTCTGATTATTAATATTGTGGGAACAAGCTGAAATCCAGATACTGGGTGTGTTCAACCAATTGAAGTAAGCCCAAATGGTTTTCTAGGTACTGATAAGTTTGTAAATGGTTCCTTTCAAGATAACAAGATTCTGGTAGAGATCTCCATTACCCTAGATATACTATGCCATAGCAACAGAAAATATATAACTATCATTCTTCTTGAATGATCAAGTTATCTCTCTGGGTATTTTCATTGGTTTGTAGAATTAATATAACCAAAATCATTGTTTTAAATTATATTAGTCAAAGTTGAAGAAATGGTTGACTAATATTGTTGCAATTTGTTTTCTAGCTTTGTGTTTTATATTTTAAGTGATCAGAGTAAGGCAATTTTATTTTCTATTGTTTATTTTTTAGTTGTAAAAATTTGAAACTTCATAATAAAATTATTGATCTGTTTTTATAGAAAATTAAAAGGAATAATGTGTCCAAGACTTTCCTTAGCAGAAGAGAAAACAAATGTAAAAAATTATAAAATGAAATAAGTATTTATATATTTTATATTATATATTTGAATCACATACTACAGATGATAGTGTATCTCTAATTATTATTTAACATAAAATTAATATTTGATATACATAAAAATAGATATACATCATGCAAATACTTCATATCAAATTTAACACAGCATATGCATATGCATAGAAATTTTATAGTTTTATTTAGAAACAACATAAAATATTTTAAAGGATGGTGCCTTTTGATTATAATTTTTGATAGAAACATCCTGCAAGTTTTAAGTTCAAAGATATATTCAACAGTGGTGGAAGATGTATGTAGTTCAGGTTAGTATTCATCATCATAAAGAAAAAATTTGTTTTCTGGAGGTTAGCATCTTGAAATCTTAATGTTTTGGATATTAGCCCTCTATCAGATGTGGGGTTACTGAAGGTTTCTTCCCATCTTGTGGGTTGCCAATTTGACTGTCCTATTGACTGTCTTTTACCTTACAGTACCATGAGGTCTCATTTATCAATTGTTGATAGTAGACCTGAGCCATTGATGTTCTGTTCAGGAAATTTCCCGTGTCAATGAGTTTGAGGCTCTTTCCCACTTTCTCTTCTACTCAGTTCAGTGTATCTGGTTTTATTTTGAGGTCCTTGAACCACTTGGACTTGAGCTTTATGTATGGTAATAAATATGGATGAATTTTTATTTTTCTACATATGGACTGTGAGTTAGACCAGCACCATTTATTGAAGATTCTTTCTTTTTTATTCCATTGTATTTTTTTGGCTTCTTTGTCAAAAATCAAGTACTCATAAGTAGGTGGGCTTATTTCTATGTCTTCAATTCTATTCCAATAAAGACCAGGAATCTTAACAGTACAGATGTTCTCCACACTTGAGCAACATTATAACACCTGTCTGTCTCTGTACCTATATCACGCAGTTTTTATCACTATTGCTTTGTAGTACATCTTGAGGTCAGGGATGGTGATTTCCCCAGAAGTTCTTTTATTGTTACGAATTGATTTTGCTATCCTGGGTTTTCTGTTTTTCCAGATGAAACCGAGAATTTTTCGTTCCATGTCTGTGAAGAACTGTGTTGAAATCTTGATAGGGATTGCATTGAATCAGTAGATTGCTTTTGGTAGGATGTCCATTTTTACTATGTTAATCTTACCAATCCATGTGCATGGGAGGACTTTCCATCTTCTGAGGTCTTCATCGATTTTATTTTATTTATTTTTTTAGGAATTTGAAGTTCTTTTCATACAGATCTTTCACTTGCTTGGTAAGATTTATACCAGAATATTTTATATTATCTGGCTATTGTTAAGGGTATTGCTTCCATAATTTCTTTCTCAGACATTAATCATTTGTATAAAGGAAAGCTATTGATTTGTTTGAGTTAATATTATATCCAGCTACTTTGCTAAGGCTGTTTATCAGCTGTAGAAGTTCTCGCGTAGATTTTTTTGGGGTGCTTATGGATACTAACATATCATCTGCAAATAGTGACACCTTGACTTCTTCATTGCCAATTTGTATCCCTTTGATATCCTTTTGTTGTCTTATAACTTAGAGTACTATATTGAATAGATTGGGAGAGAGTAGACAGCCTTGTCTTGTCCCTCATTTTAGTGGGATTTTTTCAAGTATGTTTCCATTTAATTTTATATTGGCTGTTGGTTTCCTGTATATTGCTTTTATTATGTTTAGGTAAGGACCTTGAATTCATGATCTCTCCAATACTTTTAACACAAAGAGGTATTTTATTTTGGGGCATAGAGTTAAACAGAGAATTCACAACAGAGGAATCTTGAATGGTCAATAAGCACTTAAAGAAATGTTCAAAGGTTTTATTCATCAGGGAAATGCAAATCAAAATTGACCTGAGTTTCAACCTTACACCAATCAGAATGGTTAAGATAAAAAACTGAGGTGACAGCACATCCTGGTTAGGATGTGGAGAAAGAGGAACACCCCTCCAATGCTGGTGGGATTACAAACTGGTACAACCACTCTGGAAATCAATCAGGAGTTTCCTCAGAAAATTGGAAGTAGAGCTACCTGAATATCCAGCTATATTACAATTGAGCATATATCCAAAAGATGCCTGACCATATCAGAGAGACACATGTTCCACGATGTTCATAGTGGCCTTATTAATAATAGACAGAAGGTAGAAACAAACTAGAATGGATACAGAAAATGTGGTGCATTTACACAATAGAATACTATTCAGCTTTTAAAAATGATGACTTCACAAATTTTGCAGGCAAATGGATGGAACTAGAAAATATCATCCTGAGTGAGGTAACCCAGACCCAAAAGAACATACATGGTATGTACTTGCTAATAAGTGGGTATTAGCCAAAGAGTACAGAATACCCACAGAATTTTAGAACTTTAGCAAACAGAAATGCCAAAAGAAATGCTTCAATCTTATTTATTAGGGGGAAGAAAATAATCACAAGAGACAGAGGGAGGGAAGGATTTGGGTGGAAGAGGAAAGGGGTAAGGGAAGAGGAGAATGGGATCAGGTAATGGATGGGGGTGAAAGGAGAGAAAGCCAGAGGGTCAGCAGAATGAATGGAAATATGCAGCCTCAGAAGGTGGGTGGTAGGGAGATCCTCTAGAAAGTATCAGAGACCTGAGGTGACTATCAGGACTCAATGGGAGTTATCTTAAATGAAATGTCTATCAGGGGAAGAGGGAACATGAAGAGTCCACCTCCAGTAGATAGAGCCTCAAGAGGAGGGATTGGTGTTACCAACCCACAGTCAAAATTTCTGACCCAGAAGTGTTCCTGTCTGAAAGAACTGCAGGGACCAAAATGGAGAAGTGACTGAAGGAAAGACTGACCAGTGACTGATCCAACTGGGTATCTACCTCATCGGGAAGCACCAAGGCCTGACACTGTTACTGATATGATGTGCTCTGAGAGGCCCAACCAGCAGCTGACTGAGACAGATTCAGATACTTACACCCAATCATAGGACTGAAGTCATGGACCCTTATGGATGAATTAGTGGAAGAATAGAAGAAGCAGATGAGGAGGGTGACCCCATAGGAAGACCAGCAGTCTCAGCTTGCCTGGACCCCTGGGAACTCCAAGATACTCAGCCAGCAACCATGCAGCATACATGAGCTGATCTGTGGCACCCAACACATAAATAGTAGAGGGCTGCCTGGTCTGACCTCAATGGGAGAAGATGCACCTAGTCCTCGAGAGACTTGAGGCCTCAGGGAAGAGGGAGGTTGGGTAGGGAGCAGGGTAGGGGCCCTTTCAGGGACAGGAGGGAGAAGGAATGAGGTAAGGAATTGTGGGAGGGGACACCAGAAGAAGGGGCAACAGATGAATGGTAAATTAATTAATTAATTAATTAATTAAAAAATTAACTAGATTATTATTCACACAATCAGTCTTGTTATTTTTCTTTAATACCTTGCTTCCCACATGTGGGTGCATTTCAGAGTCACTGTTCATACAGCTAGACACATATTGTTAAGCTTTCTCTTAGTATTTCTGAGTCTGCTGATGCAGACTGTTAGCACTTGTGTTGGTCATTAAGTGACCAAGTGACTGATTGATTTGATTGCAGGAACATATCAGGAATAATTCCTTAATATGTATTGAGATAATCATTTGAACTTCTCCTCATGTTGGTCAGGTCTTGGGGATAATATTATATCAGGAAAGTGGTGTTGTTAAATGTACTTAATCTCAGCAACTATCAGACCTGCTTAATTGAGACAGGTACTAAACTATATTTTAAAGAATGGAAAAAGCATCTATTTTATTCCCTCATATCACAGTATTATTTAGTAGAAATCTTAAAATTATAATTTTTTCTCTTTCCCAAATTAATTTCATTTTATTCCCACTTTTTAGTCACTTATAATCACTTGGGGTTTTTGCAAGAAATTATTTAAAATTAACAGAAATTTTACTTCTATGAAAATATGTCATGAAAATAAGATTATTTCACATTGTTTTTCCACTTCGAATGTGGATTAATCAGAGGATATAGTGAAGATCATTTCTTTATTTTTTATATGATTTTGACTTAGTTCACTGAGAAGTAACCTATTATAAGATATCAATATGATAGAAGTTTCTTTGAGATTCACTAACAGATTTCTTGGTAAATATCCATTTAAGAGAAAATGCCACACCTGAGGAAGAAGCTAAAACTTCTTTTGTGCAGAATCCACAAAAGTCTCAATCTATTCCCTAAATGGCTTTTGGTGGTTGAAGATCTTTACCATCCTTAGTTTGACTGATTGATTGATTGATTGATTGATTGATGGTTTGATTTAGTGTTACATAGAGAGAATGGTTCCTGTTTAGTACTTATAAGCAGGCTGCCTGAGAACATGAAGTGCCATGGCAAATAAGCACTTTATTCTTCTAGGGTTGAAGTACATATAAATGAGTCAGGCATGTATACATGTATCTATCTATCTATCTGTCTATCTATCTATCTATCTATCTATCTATCAATCTATCTGCACATCCATGTCTATCTATCTATCTATCTATCTATCTATCTATCTATCTATCTATCCATCTATCATCTCTATATCTATCATCATTATCATTTCTAATAGGATAATCAGTAATATATAATTTTAGCCAATGTTACCACTTAAATAATAAAATTAAAATTAATAAATAGGTATAATAAGCATGTATGTGTATTTACTTTGTTTTCTACTCACATCATATATAATACTGGGGAGCAAGAAATAAGCTTTATCTTTTTCTCTGCAAGAAATATTTATAACTTACATAGTATCAAAAATTAAAAATTGATAAATTTATTCTGTCAGACCAGAACCTGTTTTATTTGCTCTTTGTTCAGGTGTTCAGCAGGAAGTTCTTTATGGACACTCTGCATAAGCAGGTTTCTGACATCTTCATTAACCAAATAGAGTCAAGTTTCTCTAGCTCAGTCACATTAGAGTTATAGTCCCTCTGAGATTTAGAGACAGTATATGATACTTGGCCCTATGAGTTGTAGAACTGAGAATACACTGAAGTTACACTTGCTGTGATCACTAAGAAAAACAAAGATGTTCTTTTACATCCTGACAATGGAGTACACAGTAGACTGGATAACAATCCTTTAGTGTGTCTACTGATATTTCAGACTCATAAACACCAAGATCCCATATGAAGGGAGATACTGATACATCCCCCATCAGAACATTCACTCATTCACCTGTCACTTATGCTCTCTATTCTCTTACCTACATATGACTGTTGGATATACTTCACATTGAATACATTAGTTATTATATGGGGAAAGTGTAATATATCAGTGAATAAGATAGTATATGGATAGTAAAAGTTACACAATGTTCAGCACTTATTTGTGCTGCTGTTGTTTTAGAATAAGACTCAGACACTGAAAATTGTAAATCTCCCATAGCTTCGGTTCCAGGTGTCCACTACTGACTATTGTGACATTATTTAACTAGTGTGCCTCATACTTGACTCTGAAGTATCCTCTATTTTTAATAATTCTTATTCAAATGGTCTAAAAGAGGCTCACCATCCAAATGAAGCTACAGTAGTTCATTTGAGTGTGCTTTATGCTGACATAGACTGTCAAAGGCAGCCTGGATCCATTTTTGCTTTCATAGCCATGCCAAATTCTGCATCCTTTCCTTTCTTACTCTGCTTTCCTCCCAATAGTCTGTATTCCAGCACCTTCTCTTCTACTCCCTCTACTATGTGAATGGGTGTTATGCTTCCAACATGTCTCCAATGCGTTGTGACTCTGACCTCTTATTTCTATGACTGATGTGTCTATTCTCTCTGCAGCACTCTTACGATAAGCTTCTTTGGGTCTTTCTTGACCACAGATGTTTTTCTTCTATTACTATACTATAAGATGCTAGTGACTAACAAAAACCTTCAATTTACCTCATGACTTGGGTCCCAGAACCCTGCCTTGAGCCATCAATCAAATAAAGAAAGAACAGACACACAGACATGTATATAATGAAGCTGGAATCGGGTGGCTTCCCCTAACAGCTATAGTCCTTAACCTCAGCATGTTTATTAGGTAGAGGTATTGTGGGGTTGTTGTGTTTTACCTATTGCTCTTTTTAGGTGAGGAGTCTCAGGAGGTAAACATTCCAGAGGAGGAAGCTAGAGCTGTTATTCTTTGTACTAACTGAATAATATCTCATAAATACTCATACTCTGACTCCCAAAGAAAACTTTTTTCTTTTCTCTTGAGCCTGGTACCTATGGCAATGACATTTTCAGTTTACAATGGTCCAGTTTATCTCAGACTCCTCAAAAAGCTGTGTCCATGTCAAAATACATATTCATTTAGGACTTCATTCACTCAAGGTTTGCTCAGCTCCCTACAAAGTCACTGTCATCCTAGATTTTGGATAACTGAGGCAAACCCATACCATTTCCATAAATGAACTACATAGGAATCTACAACAATAAAGGTACCCACAACACTAGAACCTATATGTTTTATTAATGATAATAAATAAAATAAATAACTATGTATAGATAGCATGCTAAGGATTAAACTTACATATTTACTATTTGTCAAAAATTAATTTCTGTGTTTATGTATGGGATCCATATATCTCTGATAAATGTATTTTAAAAAGAAAAACAAAATAAAATAAATGAATATTAAAGCCTAGGCCACTTTAATAGCTCAACTATTATTTCATAAGGATCTTTTAGTTTCATGGAATTTAGCTCATTGCCACAGAATTTAGTTCCATCCTTAATTTGTTTGCAAAGAGCCTGTAGAAAGAAAAATTCATGTTCTAAAAGATAAATCACTACATGTGCAAGGACATTCGAAGACTATCAGCTCAAAATATTTTGAGACCCATGTAGAAAATAAGCAATCTCTTAAATATTTTGTAATTTTTAACTTTGTATGGAATATACACATAGTTAAATATTTTTAAATGTTAAAAGAATAAGTAGTTTAGACTATTGTAATTTTAAATATGGTGAATATGGCTTTAATATGAATACATAATGACAATTTATGTTGAACTTAAAATATTATTTTATATCAACTCTTTTATCTCAAAACTGTGAGATGTGCAGGACAAAAATCTTTGGTGTCTTTAGCATTAATTATTTTGTTTTAAAGAGTAACAAAGAAGTAGCAGACAGGCAATTCTAGACAGAGTATATTCTTTTTCCTCTTCAATTCTTTTAGAAACCAGACTTTAATTATAAGGAGATAACTAGAAGTGTTACGACCTGAATTCAAATTAATATTTGATTAAATTTCACAACACAGCATGGGGCTATAGCTAGAATGAACAGTTTGATGAAATTACAATTACTTAGTAATAGATATTAAGCTAAGTAACTATTAAATTGCTAATTTTGCAGAGTTAATAGCAAGTGCCAGAGGAATAATACAGATTTTCTACAAATATAAAATTGGTAGACATTCAGGGGTTTGGGACTGTGTGGTTGAACAATTCTTGATCATAGTTTATATTGACTACAGGCCTCATATCTATATCTATTTTAAAAACTCATTGAAATCAGTGATGAAACTGAAGGTGCAAATACTTGCTATTCCTAATCTGTATTTTCAAATGCCAACAGGAATTTGGCAGCAGGGATTTGTTATGTATTAAAGAAAACAAACAAACCAAAAAAGCATAGCTTGCATCATTTGCAAATGTAATAGAGATCAGCAAACTGGAACCATTTGGAAAGAAGAGGTTCATGTCAGAAAATAATTATTTTATTTTACTTATTTATTTGTGCATTTATTTAATTACTTTCAGAATGTAAAAGTACATGGTATTTTAGAAAAGTCCAGAAAGACAGATCTTGGAATCACAAACTAAACAGAGACACAGTGAAACTAGCAGAGATAATGAACCAAATGGACTTAACAGATATCTACAGAACATTTCACCCTAAATCAAAAGAATATACCTTCTTCTCAGCACCTCATGGCACCTTCTCCAAAATTGACCACATAATTGGTCACAAAACAAACCTCCACAGATACAAGATGATTGAAATAATCCCATGCCTCCTATCAGATCACTACAGTTTAAGACTGGTCTTCAATGGCAGCAATAACAGCAGAAAGCCCACATACACATGGAAGCTGAACAATGCTCTCCTCAATGACAAATTGGTCAAGGAAGAAATAAAGAAAGAAATTAAAGATTTCCTTGAATTTAATGAAAATGAAAGTACAACATACC
>JAPYYD010006339.1:0-11257 GCA_028551405.1 Uromys caudimaculatus
ACTAAATAGACACAAGCCCCACTTTATACCTTCAGGAATCCAATAAAATATTAACCTGAAAACTATACTATATATAACATCATGCAAAGTACCCTCCTGTACCAAAGATGCTTGCCGTTAGGGGTGAAGGTTCTATGTAGGCACCAGGGCAACTTTGCTATGTTCAGTGAGTTGCATAGGTATCGTCTTTTACAATGTAGCCTTGCCTTCAGGTTGTGGGGTACAATCTACAGTCTTGTTGATAGCTTGACTGTGTTGTTTGGAAGTTCCATGTGACCCCTCCGGCACTCATTTAATTAGATGTAACCTAATCCCAGTATTAAAAGCTTCATTGGTGACACTATTGGGGCTCTATCTCCTCACATTTTTGGTGATTCCATTTAGGTTCTCTTTATATATGTATATATTTTAGGAAGCTTGTATTGTATTAGGTTTTTATACTCTCCCTCAAATGACACTTAACTATTGTTGTTCCTCTCCTTCCTGACATCCATAACTATCTACTCTATTTTGCCATCCTAAGGAGACAATATCTTGCCCCAGTTCCTTATGCTATACCTATCCTCTGTTCTAAGGATTGTAACTTGACTTTCACTGACTTTACAGCTAATATCTACATATAAGCAAATACATACATGTATGTCTTTCTGGGTCTAAGTTAACCTCACTCGGGATGAATTTTTGTCTATTTTCTGTAATTTACTTGTGACATTCATGATTTCATTTTTTCTGTGTAAATAAATGTAGCAATTTTCTTTATCCATTCATCAAGTCATAAATATATTTGTAATCTTATGCAATACTTGGATACTAAAGATGAGCAAATAGACAATGATACTTTATTTTGCTCTTTAGATGATTCCTGTGTGGGTCCACCACATGTGCCAAATGCTACTATAGTAACAAGGTCCAAGGCTAAATATCCAACTGGTGACAGAGTGCGTTATGAATGTAATAAACCTTTTGAACTATTTGGGGAAATGGAAGTGATGTGTCAAAATGGGATTTGGACAGAACCACCGAAATGCAAAGGTAGGGTGTCATTTTCCCTAATGTTTATTTGACAATGTAATTTAGTTATTGTACATTAGAGAAAATAAACTGAGGCGATTTTTAAAATTCTTTAAATTATTTTATTTATTTACATCCTAAATGTTGTCCCTCCCAGCCCCCCCTCCCAGAGCTCTTTACCCCACACCCACTCCACTTCACTGCCAGATTGATTTCCAGAGTGGCTGTATAAATTTACAGTCCCACCAGCAATGGAGGGATATTTCCCTTTCTCCACATCCTGGTCAGCATGTGTTGTCACTTGAGGAACTTGATAAGCCATTCTGGTTGGTGCAAAGTGGATTCTCAGGGTTGTTTTGATTTGCATTTCCTTGATGACTAAGGATGTGATTTTTAATTTTCTTTTTTTAATTGACCACAGTTTCTTCTCCCTCCAATTCTCTCAACTTCCTCAAACTGTGCCTCTCCCCCAGACTCACTGTCCTCTGCTTCCCTTCAGAAAAGAAAAGTCCTCCAAGAGACAATAACCACACATGACAACACAAGATACAATAAGACAAGTCAAAAATCCTCTCATATTGAGGCTGGACAGGACAACCTAATAGGAGGAAAAGAGTCCCAAGAGCAAGCAAAATAGTCAGATATACAACCACTCCCACTGTTAGGAGTCTCATAAAAACGCCAAGCTAACAGCATAACATATACACAGAAGACCTTGTGTAGATTCATATCTTCCTCTTGTTTGTTGCTTCAGAAGTTGTGAGCCCATGTGAGTCCTGCTTAGTTTATTCAGTAGCCTAGATTCTCCGGTGTCCTCCATCCCCTCTGACTCCCACAATCCCCCCATCTTCTGTGGAATTCCCTGATCTCAAAAGGAAAAGACCTAACGAAAATCTCCAATTTGCACTCTCTCCTCACAATGCCTGGCTGTGGGTCTCTGCTCCTGTTCCCATCTGCTGCCAGAGAAAGCCAGTCTGATGACAACTTCACAAGACACCCAACCTAGGTGTCTGAGCTATTCAGTCTGTGGTTCCTGGCCATCCAGTCAGTGTAGAGCATGGTCATTCAAGAGACGATTCAGCTGTTAAAGTCTAGGCTCACTACCAAAGTGATAAGAAAAGCATTTTTTAAAAATGAAAATAAAATGATACAGTTTTGGTGAATATAAAAAAATAATATGGTGGGGATTTTTCAACAAAATTATATCAGATTAGAGGAACAATTACCACTAAGGAAAAATTAATCACTTTACAAAAACGACATATATTTATTTATTAAATATTAAATATATAAAATATAATGTTTATATAAGATTTGGGAAAAGATTTTCCAAATAATTACTTTCAAATGTAAATAAATGTTGTAATAGAATATCTTCATATAAGAAAATATATATTATTGTTAGCTTTCATTATTTCTTACATGTCGAATTCAACATGGGTACATTTTCAATGAGTAAATGCTTCAACTTAGATTTATAAGCACAGAAAATTTCCAATTTATTTCAATTAGTCATTTATAATTGAATATGAACTATACATTTTTGATGGGAATATTTAAATGATGTATCTATAAAGAAACATCAGCTGCCTAGTTTATCCATCAAATCTCCATATTCGGATCATTTTCATGTGAAACAATTTTTAGTATATTTTATATATCAGTTCATTTGTAACTTTGTGTTTGGGTTCTCTATTTATGGGTCTTTTTTTTTTATTCTTTAATCTTTTTTTTACAGTAGAGTCCTTATCCCCCTCCTGGTCTGCCCTCTGACTGTTCTTCATCTTACACCTCTTCCCCAAGGACTCAAGTCTCCCCAGGGTTAAGTGTATCACCTCTCACTGGGGCCAGACCAAGCAGTCCTCTACTGTATATGTGTCGGGGCCTCATATCAACTAGTGTATGCTATCTGGCTGGTTGCTCAGTATCTGAGAGATCTCAGGGGTCCAGGTTAGTTGAGACTGCTGGTCTTTCTATGGAGTCCCCTACCTCCTCAGCTTCTTACAGCTTTTCCCCATTTAAACCACAGGGTCCCTGGCTTCTGTCCATTGGTTGGGTTTAAATATCTGAATCTGACTCTTTGGGATGCCTGTTGGGCCTCTCAGAGGGCAGCCTTGCTAGGCTCCTGTCTGTAAGCACAACATAACATGAGTAATAATGTCAGGCCTTGGAGCCTCCCTTTCAGTTGGATCCCATTTTGGGCCTGTCACTGAACCTCCTTTCCCTCAGGCTCTTCTCCATTTTTCTCCTTGCAATCCTTTTAGACGGGAACAATTCTGGGTCAGAGTTTTTTGACTGGGATGGCAACTATATCCCTCCACTTGATGCCCTGTCTTTCTACTGGAGATGGACTCTATAAGTTCCCTGTCCCTACCATTGGCCATTTCATCTAAGGTCCCTCCCTTTGAGTTCTGAGTGTGTCTCACCTGCCAGGTCTCTGGTACTTTCTATAGGGTCTCCCCAATTCCTACTTTCCAAGGTTGCCTATGTCCATTCTTTCTGCTGACCCACAGGGCTTCAATCTTATTTCCCCCTGCCCCCAATACCTGATCATGTTCCCCTTTTACCCTCTCCCACCCAAGTACCTCCCTCTCCCTGTCTCCCATGATTGCTTTCGTCTCCCTCCTAAGTGGGATTGAGGCATCCTCACTTGGGCCATTTGGCTTGTTAACCTTTTTGAGGTCTGAGGATTGTATGTTGGGTATTCTGTATTTTTTTAGGCGGGGGCTAATATCCACTTATTAGTGAGTATATACCACTCATGTTCTTTTGGGTCTGAGTTACTTCAGTCAGGGTGATATTTTATAGTTCCATCCATTTGCCTGCAAAACTCATGATGTCCTTGTTCGTAATAGCTGAGTAGTGTTCCATTGGGTAAAAGAACCACATTTTCTCTGTCCATTATTCTGTTGTGGGACATCCAGGTTGTTTCCACCTTCTGGCTATCACAAATAAGGCCACTATGAACATAGTGGAACATGTGCCTCTGTGGCATAGTGGGGCATGTTTTGAGTATATGCCCAGGAGTGGTATAGCTGGGTCTTCAGGTATTATCTATTTCCAATTTTCTGAGGAACCTCCAGATTGATTTCCAGAGTGGTTGTACCAGTTTGCAATCTCACAAGAAACGGAGGAATGTTCCTCTTTCTGCAGATCCTCACCAACATGTGCTCTCAACTGAGGTTTTGATCTTAGCCATTCCTATTGTTGTAAGGTGGAATCTCAGGGTCACTTTGATTTGATTTTCCCTGATGATTAAGGACTTTGAACATTTCCTTAAGTGCTTCTTTGTCACTCAAGATTCCTCTCTTGTGATTTTTTTGTTGTTGTTGTTGAGTTCTCTATTCCATTTTTTGATTGGGTTGTTTGGTTTCTTGGTGGTTAACATCTTGAGTTCTTTGTATATTTTGGATATTAGCCCTCTATTGAATGTGGGGTTAGTAAAGATTTTTTTCCCTATCTGTAGGTTGCTTATTTTTCCTATTGATTATATCCTTTGCCATATAGAAGCTTTTCAGTTTCATGAGGTCTCATTAATCAATTCTTAATCTTAGAGCCTGAGCCATTGGAGTTCTGTTCAGGAAATTTGCCCCTGTGCCAATGAATACAAGGCTCTTTCCCAATTTCTCTTCTGTTAGATTCAGTGTGTCTGGTTTTATGTTTAGGTCCTTCATCCACTTGGACTTGAGTTCATTCAAGGTGACAAGTATGGAACTATTTTCATTTTTCAATGTAAAGATAGCCAGTTAGACCAGCACAATTTATTGAAGATGCTTTTTTTTCCAGTGTATATTTTGGGCTTCTTTATCAAAGATCAAGGGTCCATAAGGGAGTGGTTTTATTTCTGAGTCTTCAATTCTATTTCACTGATCAATCTGTCTGTCACTATACCAATACCATGCAGTTTTTAATCACTATTGCTCTGTAGTATAGTTTGGGGTCAGGGATGGTGATTCCCCCACAAGTTCTCTTATTGTTAAGAATAATTTTCACTATCCTGGGTTTTTTGTTGTTCTAAATGAATTTGAGAATTGTTCTTCCTATCTCTGTGAAGAATTGAGTTGGAATTTTAATGGGGATTGCATTGAATCTGTAGATCACTTTTGGTAGGATTGCCATTTTTACTATGTTAATCCTACTATCCATGAACATGGAGATCTCTCCATTTTCTGAGGCCTTCTTTGATTTCTCTCATGAGAGACTTCAAGTTCTTGTCATACAGATCTTTTACTTGTTTGGTTAGCGTTACCCCAAGATATTTTATATTATATGTGACTATTGTGAAGGGTGTTGTTTTCCTAACTTCTTTCACACAGCCTGTTTATCATTTGCATAAAAGAAGGCTACTGATTTATTTGAGTTAATTTTATATCCAGCCACTTTGCTGAAGTGATTATCACCTGTAGAAGTTCTCTGGTAAAAATTTTTGGGTTGCTTATGTATACTATCTTACCATCTGCAAATAGTTATACCCTTAATTATTTATTTCCAATTTATATCCACTTGATATCCTTTTTTTTTCTTATTGCTCTAGCCAGAACTTCGAGTACTATATTGAGTAGATATGGGAAGAATAGGCATCCTTATTTTGTCCCTGCTTTTAATAGGATTGCTTCAAGTATCTCTACATTTAATTTGATATTGCTTGTGGGTTCATAGTATATTGCTTTTATTATGTTTAGGAATGGGCTTAAATTCCTGATCCCTCCAATACTTTTAACTTGAAGGGGTGTTTTATTTTGTCAAATGCTTTTTCAGCATCTAATAAGATGACCATGTGATTTTTTTCGTTGAGTTTTTTTTATAGTGTATTATGTTCATGGATTTTTGAATATTGAACCAACCTTACATCCCTGGAATGAAGCCTACTTGATTGTACTGAATGATGGTTTTGATGTGTTCTTCGATTCAATTTGCTAAAATTTTATTGAGTATATTTTCATCAATATTTATTAGCGATATTGGTTTGAAGTTCTCTTTTTTTTTTCTTGGGTCCTTGTGTGGTTTAGGTATCAGAGTAATTGTAGTCTCAGAGAATGAATTAGGTAGAGTTCCTTCTATTTCTATTTTATGGAATAGTTTGAAGAGTGTTGGTTTAAGCTCTTCTTTGAAGGTGTAGAATTCTACACTAAAAACATCTGACCCTGGGCTCTATTGGGAAGTTTTTAATGCTTTTTTTTTCTATTTCCTTATGGGATTTGGGCCTGTTTAGATAGTGTAACAGCTCTTGATTTAACTTTGGTACATGATATCTGTCTAGAAAACCCTCCATTTCATCTAGATTTTCAAGTTTTGTTGAATATAGGCTTTTGTAGTAGGATCTGATGATTTTTTTTTTTAATTTCCTCAGTATCTGTTGTTCTGTTTTCCTGTTCCTGTCTGATTTTGTTAATTTGGATACTGTCTCTGTGCCTTCTAGTTAGTTTGGCTAAGGGTTTATCTTGTTGATTTTCTTAAGAGCCAGCTTTTGGTTTTGTTGATTCTTTGTATAGTTTTCTTTGTCTCTGTTTGTTTGATGTCAGCGGGGAGTTTGACTATTTCCTGCCCTCTACTCCTTTTGAGTGTGTTAGCTTCTCTTTATTCTAGAGCTCTCAGGTGTGCTATTAAGTTGCTAGTGTAGAATCTCTACAATTTTTTTTACCTAGACACTTAGTTCTATGAACTTTCCCCTTAGTACTGCTTTCATTGTGTCCCATAAGTTTGGGTATGCTATATCATTATTTTCATTGAATTCCAGGAAGTTTTTCATTTCTTTCTTTATTTCTTCCCTGACCAAGTTATCACTGAGTAAAGAATTGGTCAGTTTCCACCAGTATGTGGATTTTCTGTCGTATTTGGTGGTATTGGAGACCAGCCTTAGGCTGTGGTGATCTGATAGGATGCATAGGATTATTTCAATCTTCTTGTATAAGTTGAGGGTTGTTTTGTGACCCATTATATAGGCAATTTTGGAGAAGGTACCATGAGGTACTGAGAAGAGGGTATATTCTTCTGTTTCAGGGTAAAGTGTTCTGTAGAAATCTGATAACTCCATTTGGTTTATAACCTCTATTAGTTTCACTGTGTCACTTTAGTTTCTGTTTCAATGACCTGCCCAACAGTGATAATGGGGTGTTGAAGTTTCCTACTATTATTGTGTGGGGCTCAACATGTTTTTCTTTTTTTGAGCTTTAGTAAAGTTTTGTTTATAAATGTGGGTGTCCTTGCATTTGGAGCATAGGTATTTAGAATTGCCACTTTCTCTTGGTGGATTTTTCTTTTCATGAATATGAAGTATCCTTCCTCATCTTGCTTGATAACTTCTGTACTGAAATCTTATTTTCTTGGATATTATAACAACAATTTCTGTTTGTTTCTTGGGACCCTTTGTTGCTTAGAAGACTTTTTCCAGACTTTTACTCTGAGGTAGTTTCTTTCTTTGTTATTGAGGTGTGTTTTTTGTATGCAGCAAAATGCTGGATCCCTTTTGCATATCCAGTGTGTTAGCTTATGTCTTTTTATTGGGAAATTGAGTCCATTGATATTGGGAAATATTAAATCAATAATTGTTAGTTCCTGTTATGTTTGTTGTTGTAGGTGGCATTATGTGCATGCGATTCTCTCCTTTTTGCTTTGTTGTGAGATGATTAATATTTTGCTTTTTCATTGGTGTAGGCACACTCCTTCTGTTAGATTTTACCTTCTAGGATCCTCTGTAGTGCTGGATTGGTAGATATTGTTTGAATTTGTTTTTATCCTGGAGTATTTTGGTTTCTCCATCTGTGTTGATTGGGAATTTTTCTGGATATAGTAGCCTGGGCTAGCATTTGTTTTCTCTTAGGCTCTGCATGACTTCTGTCCAGGATATTCTGGTTTTTCGTGTCTTTGTTGAGAACTGTGGTTTAATTCTGATCAGTCTGCCTTTGTATATTACTTGGCTTTTGTCCCCTACAGCTTTTAATATTCTTCCTTAGTTCTGTGTACATTTGATATTTTAATTATTATGTGATGAGAATATTTTCTTTTCTGATCTGATCTATTTGGTACATTTATGGCCATCTTTTTCTTTAGGTTGGGGAAATTTTCTTCTATGATTTTGTTGAAGACATTTTTAGGTCCTTTTAGCAGGGAATCTTTGCTCTTCTCTTTTTCTATTATTCTTAGATTTAGTCTTTTCCTTGTGTACTGGATTTCCTGGAAGTTTTGAGTTAGGAGATCTTTATGTTTTGAATTTCCTTTGAAAGTTGTGTCAATATCTTCTAAGGTATCTTCTATACCTGATATTCTCTCTTCTATCTCTTGTATTCTGCTGGTGATGCTTTCATCTGTAATTCCTGACCTTTTTCCTAGATTTTCCAATTCAAGGGCTGTCTCTTTTTGTGTTTTCTTTATTGTTTCTACATCCTCTTTTAGGTCTTGGACCACTTTGTTAATTTCCTTCACCTGTTTTTTTTGTTTTTTCCTGTATGTCTTTAAGGGGTTATTTATCTCCTCTTTATAGGCTTCTACCTGTTTACCTGTATTTTCCTGTATTTCTTTCCATGACTTATATATATATCCTCTTTAAAGGACTCTATTATCTTTATGAAATAGGATTTTAGGTCAGCTTCCTGATTTTCAGGTGTTTTGGTGCATGCAGACTTGCTGTGGTGAGAGAAATGGGTTCTCATGGTGCCAAAGTATATTGACTTCTGATACTTATGGTCTTGTGCTTTACTTTAGCGATCTGGTTATCTCTGGTGTTAACTGTTTTGGGTGTCTCTGTCTTAATTCTGCATCTTGTATCCCTGGGTTGCTACAGGTCTCCTGGTAGGCCTGAGGCCCCCCTGGCTGTAGGAGACCTTTTGTGAAGCCTTCAGAATGTAAGGTCTTCATTAGGAACATGTACACTGGTGACCTGTTGTCCTAGCGGCAGCAGATCTCCTGGAAGGCCATCAGACTGTGGGGCCTGTAGCCCAGTGTGCAGCAGAACTCCCAGAGAGCCTTCAAATGGTTTGGTCAGTTATCCTGCATGCATCAAAACTCCTGGGAGGCCTTCAGACTGTAGTGTCTTCAGATAAGCTGGTGATTTGCCCTGGCAGAAGGTGCAGACTGAAAGGAACATGGAATTTGGGGAACTGAGGACTTTGGAGTGTTTAGTCGTGAGTCTGCTGGGGTCCTAGGGGTTGCCAGCTGCTGCAGTTGTTTGGGAGGGTCTCTTGCCTGTTGCTCTGCATGCAGCAGAACTCCTGGGAGGCCTTCAAGCTGTGATGTCTTCAGAAGAGCAGCCAAGCTGGTCGGAACTTTTTTCTGCATTCTTCACCTTGTTTTGGAGGAGTGGTTATCAAGAATTTAATGGTGGCATGCATTTTTAAATTGCTTTTGAATACACAATCTGAATATGTTATCTCTAATAGTTTCCAAACCACTTGTTACTAAAGTCACCCTAGGTGTTTGTGTATGTATCATCAGTGATTAATGTGGACATTTTATATTCCAATGAGTAAGTTGAAACTAAACTTACCTTCAAAATCCAATTATGTTTTCCATTTCTTATGTTTTCCTTAAAGATTCCTTCAGAGTTTTCTGTTATATATATTAAATGTCATTCCTTTTTATTCTTATTTTTTCAGAGTCCAGTTTTCATTTATTTACTCCTCTTCCTAGTATTGACCTTTGAATAAATCCCCTTGCTTTGCTTTTCATCATTATTTATCATATTTTTCTTTCTTTTTATTATTTTATTTATTTACATCCAAATGTTGGCCTCTTCCCTGGTCCACCATCCCAAAGTTCTTCATTCTATACCCCCTCCCATTTGCTTCTGAGATGGTGTTCTCTCACTCACCCACCCACCCACCTACCTACCCACACCTTACCCCTTCCAGTATCCCTCTTCCCTGGTGCATCAAGTTTCTACATGATTTGGCTGATCCTCTCCTATTGAGGTCAGACAAGGCTGTCTTCTGCAACATATGTACCAGGAGCCACAGACCAGTCCATGTATGCTTAGTCTCTGGGAGCTCTGAGGAGTCCTGGTTAGTTGATACTGTTGTTCTTCCATTGGGGTCACAATCCCCTTCAGCTTCTTCAAGCCTTCCCAGACTCTCCCATATAGATCCCAGACCTCATTTTAATGGTTGGCTGTAAGTATCTGCATCTGTTTTCAGTAAACTGCTAGTAGAGCCTCTCAGAGGACAGCCATGCTAGGCTCCTGTCTGCAAGTACAACATGGCATCAGTAATAGTGTCAAGGTTTGGTGCTTGTGCATGGGATGGATCCCAAGTTGAGAGGGTCATTGGATGGGCTTTCCTTCAGGGTCTGCTCCGTTTTTATACCTGCATTTCCTTTAGACAGGAACAATTCTTGGTCAAACATTTTTAAGGTGAGTGGGAGACCCTATCCCTCACCTTGGGGCGATGTTTATCTACTGGTGGTCTCCTTAAGTTCCATCTCCTCACTATTAGAAACATTGGCTAAGTTTATCCCCATTAGATCCTGAGGGCCTCTCATATCTAGGGATTCCCCAGTTTCCCAACCAACACTGGTGCATATTAATATTCATACTCCTGGCCCTCTAGGATTCTGTCCTGTCACACCCCCCCCATATCTGATCCTGCCCTTCTTCTTTTCCCTCCTCCTTCCCTCTCCCATTCATGTCCCTTCCTCCCTCTGCCTCCTATGATTAGTTTTTAACACTATTCTTAAATGCTAGGTTTCACTTGAAACACAAACCTAATTTTATGATTACAAAGATCATCTACTATATACTCCTAATTTTTTTTCTCCTTTTTTATTTTTGATACTTTATATACATTTCCAATGTTTCCCCTTTTCTGAGTCTCCTCTTTGGGTACCCCCCATCCCCTCCCCAACCCGCCTCTAGGAGGGAATTCCACCTCCCACCCCCCTCCCGACCACCCACCCCCATATTCCTGCCTTGACATTCCTCTTTACTGAGGCCTCTAACATCCTCAGGTCCAAGGGCCTTTCCTCTCCCCCTGATGGCCATCGACGCCATCCTCTGCCACATATGTGGTCCAAACCATAAGTCCATCAATGTGTATTCTTTGGTTGGTGGTCCAAACTCCAGGAGGACCGGGGGGGGGGGGGGTCAGGTCCATTGACTCTCCTGCTCCCTCCATGGGGCTGCCAATTCCCTCAGCTCCTTCAGACCTTCCTCCAACTCCTCCATCTGGGACCTCACTCTCAGTCCAGCGGTTACTGTTAAGCGAAACTTGGGCATTCTGAGCTTTTGGGCTAATATCAGCTTATCAGTGAGTACATA
>JAPYYD010006340.1:0-11252 GCA_028551405.1 Uromys caudimaculatus
AAAAAAAAAAAAAAAAAAAAAAAAAAACCAAAAGAAGTCAGAGTGGCATCTACAAAATAACTACAGTGTTATTTGTCTAGAAGCTAAGTTGAATTTTTTTAAAGCTCGAAATGACTTTGTGGCTGCAAAAATGCATAGATACATAAATCTAAATTACACCTTTGTTAAATTCCAATTACTTGTAATTAATTTTCTATTTTGTAGAATTAATTATTAATTATGCATTCTGGTGGCATGGTTGCTACTCTCCCCAATGTTTTGTGTTCCTGAATGAAAGACACACACACACAGAGTTTATATTTTAATATGCCTTAAACAGCACAATAACTGAGCCACTGTTAACCTTCATGTTGTTCAAATCTGTCTCCCATTGATAATTCCAAGTTATTGCTTACTAATTTATATGTACAATATTGACTGCTCCTGTTCCAATTGAGCAGTCCTTTGGGCTGTGTTTTCCCGGCTTACTTACCTGGCAGCTATGTTCCTCTGTCCTACACTCTCCTTAGACATGGCATATCTCCTCTCCTCTACACTGTCCCAGCAAGATGGATCTCTTCTCCCTCCTTCCGGTTCCTATCCCAGGAATATCTCTGGCTGCTCTACCCACCTATTAGCTGTTGGAATCTTTATTTACCAATTAGAACCAAATGTATACTGGTTCCCAGAAACTATGTGCAGTGATCTCATATAAGCAGTTTTGGGGAGAACATAACTAGCATTTATAATACAAGCAGCTGTACTATCATTATTTGATATTTACTTTAAAGTATAGCCATGGCATAAAAAGTAATGTATTTAGGATGGATAAATGGCCTAATTGATAAACTGCTTGTGGTGCAAGAATAAAGACGTGGATTTGAATCCTTAGGACACACATTAAATCCAAGCACAGCTATGTATGTCTGTAACTCCAGCCCTGATGGAAAAGGGTGAAGAACAAGACAGGGGAATCAAGTGCTCAATGAACAAAACAGTTTTCCTGATACTGATTATTAGCATTGAGTTTTTTCTCAGTAAATTAAGGAAGAAAAGTGACTGATGGGAACTCATCCCAGCATCAAGTTTGGTGTCACCACCACAAACCCACAAGTACACATTACATGCACACACTCAGACACATGTATATTTAATCATATGTGTGTGTATAAACACACTCATAGCCACTATTTCAATTACTAGTAGCCACATAATAGACAATTTCAAACAGTCATCAGTTTTACTTTGTAAATATTGCCAACATAGCTATATGAGATGGTTCTCCTCTATGTGTCAAAAAGTCCTCTTTCTAAGCATGCTCATATTTAGAATTTGATTTTATTATTATATGTATGGGTATTTTATTATAAGCATATGTATGTACAACTTGGTGCTTAAGACATGGCTCAGTATTTAAGACTAGAGCCCTTACTGTTCTTGCCGAAGACTAATGGCTTGCTTATCTTCATGTTAGTGCATCTGGGTTTTCTCACCCAAAATTATTTATTCTAGTTCAATCCATTTAGCTGTTAATTCCATGAAAACTTATACAGACACTATGAAAATCAGTGTGGTTCTTCCACAGGAAAATAAAAATTATATACCTCAAGGTAGAGCTATACCACATTTGAGCATACACCCAAATGATGCTTCGTATTACTACAAGGATGTGTACTTATCCACGTCAATTGCTTCTCTATTCATAGTAGCCAGAAATTGTTAAACAACCTTGATGTGTATCAATAGACCAATGGATTAAGAAAATGTATAGTTACAGAATGGAACATTACTGTCATTAAAAATTAAAAATTAAATATTAAAAATATTAGTAAGTCTTAAGTTATTAAGTCTTAAACTTAATGTGTACTGAATCACACATTTTCTAATTTTATCTCTTCAGAAATTATATGTCTCCCTTTAATTCACAAAGAGAATGTAAGGGAATACTTTGAAATGTTTAACATTTATTGCCTACCTACAATAGGCAGACCTAAATTGCTGTTTCCTCAAAAATGAGAACCCAGATCTAGGAATTTGTGGTCAGCCAACCTAGGTCATTGTTATCCTATTCGAGGACTCCTTGTCAACTAGGTTTGATGCAAAACTAGGTAGCTAGAATGAGTAAGCAATCACCTTGGAAAGCCTGCAAAGCCCTAATCAATTATAGAATCAGTCAGACCACTGGGGATAGATCTAATGAATCATGGTAAAGGGCACATACCTTCCCTGGAATTCCCCTAACTGATAATCAAAGCAGGGCCTGTGAGTCCACTGGGTGTCTCCAATCTCAAATGGGAAGACTGCTTTGGGCAGGAAATTCTGCCGAATAAATTTCCTTTACTTTTACATACTATTTGAGTCTGGGGTATGATTCTTTAGTAGTTCTTGATCATTACATGGAGAGGCTTGTCCTGCATTCACTGGAGTATTTGGGAGAAATTCCTCTCCCAACCCTCCATAAGTTGGCTGCTTTCCATCTATGTCTGTATCTGTTTTTCTGGTTGTTATCAATCTGGAGGCTGACAGGACAAAAGCAGATGTACATTTTGTCATCCAGCCAGGAACTAGAGGTGATGCCTCTGAATTCCTTCAATAATCTGGAGAATCTGACTGTTCTCATTTTGATTTTGAATGGACTATAAGTCTCTGTTTCTCTCACAGACCAAGAGGGAGCATACCATATAGAATTGCTTTTTTGTTTTACTTTCCCTGGACTGTCTTATTGTGGTTGATTGTGTGTATTCTGTGCCTTCTGTTCTCCATAATATTTCTTTCACCTATTAGCTTGGTATTAAAATGGGCCAGAAGCAGTCCACCCCGTTACTTTAGGTCCTAGATCATTCTAAGGGCTTATGTGAAGCCTTGAAAGTCTCAGGTTTCATTGTTCCTCCCAGCAAAATAACCAACTTTCTGCTGTTAGGAATGGCCTACTTTCAATGTTGGCTGGCTCCCAGAGGGGACTTTTCATCTTCCCCCTGTTTACCTGATTAAATAGATTGCTTATGGTATGACCCCCCGCAGGCCAGTGGACATTCAGATGAGGTGCCATGCCATGCTCTATATCACCTCATGGCAATGGATGGTGGAGAGAACCCCTACTGGGATGAAACCATTTTTCCCTCTAACTCCACTTGCTACTCTCTTCCAGCAAAGGAAAGCTAGCTGCCTTACTTCTCCTTCAGATCCAGAGAAGGATCTTTGCCTTGCCCCTGTTTCTGCTTCTTTCTGCCTCAGCTCAGGCATCACAAGCAGAATGGGTACAAATGGAGTCAGAGGAGGCCCTATACTTCAGCTCTGCAACCCAGAGATCTGACTTGCCCTACTACAAGGCTGACTGAATTATCATCCTGCCACTCAGGGCCACTGGGTTTGCCTGATCAGTAAGAAAGACAATTTATGACATATTTCCCTTTTTCAAGTAATGATCTTTACAGTTGGCATTTGTAGAACCCTACATTTTCAGATAAGCCATAAGCTATCACAGCTCTTTTATCATCAGTTACTGTGATTCACCAGCCCACTTGGGACAACTGAGAGCAACTGATCCAGGTCCTCTTAAAGACAGAGGAGAGGAAAAGAATTATAATTACTGCCTGGAAATGAGTTCTGAAGATGAATGGTTTTCTCCTCCAGGTCCAGGCTGACAATGATGTAGCTTTTCTTTGGCCAAACTTCTGAAAAGCAAATAAGAAGACCATAAATGTGATTAACATAAATCAGGTCACTCAAGGGAAGAATAAGAGCCCTAGGTAATTTCAAGAGAGACTCATGGAAGCCTATTGAGCCTACACTCCTGGGAAAACCAGTCAGCTGTTAACATGACTTTTGTCAACCAGCAAGTCATGGGCATTAGTCTGAAGTACCAAATGCTTTGTTGGGTTTTCAGGTAAATATCTGACATAACTGGTAGCAATAGTAGAAAAACTATACAAAAACTCTGAGGCTCCTGAAGATCAACAATTACAAGGGAATTGGCCAAAATATTGCCAGCGTTTACCAGTGATGATGACAAGGATGCTAAGGAACTAAGAAGCCTGGCTCAGGCATTAGGTAGAGGTTAGCAGTCCCTGGCTGATGGGCAATCCTGACATTGGGTGTCACTGAAGAAAGATTAATGTTCCTACAGTGACTAAATGGGTCATAGGAAGACTGAATGCTCCCTAAAGAAAGCCCAAATTCTGGAATTGGAGGAAGTCAATGACTTGGGACTTCCTTCTTGTTTAGATTCTTTATATCTTTGGATTGAATAGTGGGTATCCTATATTTTATAGTTATTATCTACTTACTAGTAGTACATGCCATGCATGTACCTTTGGGTCTGTGTTTCCTCACTCAAGATGATATTTTCTATCTTCATCCATTTGCTTGCAAAATTCATGATATTCCTGCTTTTAATAACTGAGTAGTAGTCCATTGTATAAATGAACAACATTTTCTTTATCCATTTTTGTTTGAGGGGCATCTTGTTTCCAGTTACTGGCTATTAAGAATAAAGCTACTATGAACATAGTGGAACGTGAGTCTCTGTGATATAATGGAACATTTTTAATACATTCCTAGGAGTGGTATAGTTGGGTTTTGAGGTAGAATTGTTCCAAATTTTCTAAGAATCTGACAGATTGATTTCCAGAGTGGTTGTATAAGTTTGAAGGTTGTACCAGTAATGAAGGACTGGTCCCCATGTCCTATATCCTCACCAGCATGTGGTCCTGCTTGAGATTTTGATCTTAGCCATTCTGATTAGTGTAAAATGGATTCTCAGTTGTTTTGATATGCATTTCCCTGATGACTAAGGACACTGAACATCTTTTAAGCGTTCCTGGTTTTTGACGATTCCTGGTCTTTCAGAGAATACTTCAAGAAGTGGATCTTTTGAGGTGACTCTTTAACAGTTGTGAGAAAACTCCAAGAAAATCAGACCTTCAATGCATTCTTATGTCATATATGAGCATCTGATAGAATATATAACAAAATCAAATAAATATTAATATTAGAACACATCTAGATGAGAATAGAGCACATTATACACATATAAAATTTTTAAAGAAGAAAATGAACGTTATAAAAATGTAAAATGAAAATAGTTATAAAATATAATAACTACACATATTTTGTAAGATTGAAAATAATATACAGGAAACTATTAAGTAGTAGAAAATATGGTTTGATTATGAAAATGTAAAACTCATTTAGCTTTAACAATCAAGCTGGTAGTCATCTGAAAGCCTCATTTATATGAAGGAGTTTTCATAATTCTGGAAGTTGTTAATTATAGTACATAAAGAAATCATCAGTTTTATAATTTGCCTAAACAATGTCTGGCAAGACATGCCCACCTTTGTAATTTTGGTATTAGTGTCACAAGAATAGCCAAACACTTTATAAGTGATGTTAAGAGTCACTCCACAAGTTGAAATCCATATATGGCACTGATATTAGACAAAGAACCCCTGGGACTAGAGAGGCTATTGGCCCTACAGAAGAACATACTACCATATTTTTTCCTAAATGGTAATATAATTAAACCAACTTTTAATGATTTACTTTACAGTCATAGGTTACTCTCAAACATTGTCAAAGAACCATCTTTTTTGCAGTTGATGGCAATGAACACAGAGACCTAAAATTTATAAAAGTTCAAAAAGCAGAAAGATGTTGCAATTCTCAGCTCTAAACAGGCCACCTATATCAAATCTTCTCCTCCCAAATCTCAAGAAACACTAAGAAAGATGAATCAGAAAAAAAAAAGTTACAGTCAGAAATGACTTAAAATATCAGTGCAGCCACCCTTATGAACTCACAGCAGTTGTGACAGCATACACAAGATTGGCACATGATCAAGTCAGAGAAAATTCTACTGTGAAGAGAAGGGGGGGTGCAATATCCCACTATTTTCTGAACAGCAATTGACAACTAAAAGGCAGTGAAAACCCAGTTCATTTAAGGGAGTGACCTACAAAGTTTAACTATACTGCAGAAAAAGTCCATACATACAAGAGTATATGTGCAGAATCCACTGTATTTGATGGGGAAAAATAAAGAGGACACAAAGTCAGATATGTAGAGAAGAAGAATGAATCCTGGAAAAGTAGGTAGAAGATAAAACTCACTGTAAAAAATAGTCAAACAATGAATAAATGTGATAAAAAATACAATTATCATCCAAACCAGAAATGTAATCATTTGAAACAAAACAGTCCATTTGAAGTTTATTTTATTGTATTCATTAGGGTTCTCTAGAAGAATAGAAGTAATGAGATAAAAAAAATCTATGTGTGTACCTGTTTATATAAATATGTGCATGTGTATGAGTGTGTTCATGTGTGTTTATGTTTTAGATAATTTAATAAGTTAGCATTAAAATAGTAACAACAGCAGAATCACATCTGTGAGTTGAGAACCCAGTGGTTAGTTCTTTATGCTAGGTGCCTCCCAAAATCACTGTGTGTCATTGTGTGAGGAGGGGTCAACCAACATTAGTTACTCAGTCCATGGGCCTGTGTGCATTATCTCTGTAAATCTAGCAACAAAAGCTGAGAAGGTTCCTCTGTAAATGATGATTATTAGTCCACAAAGAAAGCTTGGAAAAGCTGTTCCTACTCTCTAGCTAAGGAATGAGCAGTTCAACAGAAACAGGGCAGGTCAACTGGGTGATGAGATTGGGACAAGGGCAATTAACATTAAGATGTTCTTCCTTCTGCAACATCCTTTTTATCTAGTTTGCTACCTGAATTTGCCAACTATAGTCCTAATGGGTCTTCTTATATCAGTCAAGGCAATCAGACACTTCTTCAGATAAGGCTTTCTGATCAGGTTACTATGATCTATGGAAAATTGACATTAAAACCATACTATAATAGTTATAATGGAGAGAGAGAGAGAGAGAGAGAGAGAGAGAGAGAGAGAGAGAGAGAGAGAGAGATTATAAAACCAGGTTGTAAAATTTATGAGGAAAAAGTAAAGTACAAGTATGAAAACTGGAAGAGTTTATGATCAGGCTGTATGAAAATCAGAATATTCAAATTACTACCCCAGATATCCCTGGAATAGAGGCATAAACATGCCTGAACTTTCATACCGCATACAAGTAAATAAATACCAACATTTACATACCATATTTAGACTAGAGGTTGCTTTTTTTTACTATTTCATTTAAGTGATCTTTAACTATTAAAATTTAGAATATAAGCTTCAGACCCATACCTTCACTTATCAGACCGTCTTTTTAAAGAAGTGACAAGTGAAAATATTGATCAGTTTTGCAGAGTCGTCTCTAATGCGTAACAGAAAAGAAACAAACAAAGAACACCTTTGAATTTATACTAGGTCTATAAGTAAAAGGACAGGTTCCTGTGCTTGAACTTGATCTCTGGTTGGCAATGATACTGCTTAGCACAACACCAACCATGTTTAGAGATTTATTTCCAGGGCAACTATAAATCCATTAAACTGACAATTGAAAATATCCCAGGTGAAAAGAGAAAACAGACTACATGAACATTTATTAGAAACTTAATCTCATGTTTTTGGAAGACCAACTTTAAGAAAGTATTTTCAGAGAAACGGCTACACACATATGACTTGACCTTTTGTTCTGGAAACTTTCAAGATTAGTAAAAAAAAAAAAAATGCATGTAATAGGATATTTATTATAGGATAAGATGGCATGAAAAGAAAAATGCCTGGATTGAGGAATAATTTATATAACATTGGAGAAATGAGAAAACATACTTCAATGCCGTTAGCAATGATACTATGAAGGAGTGAAATCAGATAATTTAAAGACCTTGAAGTAGGACAGATGAATATGCTGAATCATTTGATAAAGTATTGAATCAAGCATCACAGGTTATAGAATGTTTTATTCTGTGATTTAAAACAAAAATCAACCACTTTCCCTTGAGGATCCTCTATCATTAAGAAGGAAATTTCTAGAAGAACAAGTTTATTTTGGTTTACAGTTGTAAAGGCTTTATGGTCCTCATGGCAGAGAAGCAAGGCATCAGGCTCACAATTTGAACTCTTACTATAAAGCTGAAAGAAAAATACTGGAACTGGCTTGACCCATTCACTCTCAAAGACTGATCTCAGTATTTCTATCAACAACAGGCTTTAAATATACACAAAGTCATCACAAACTGGGGACAAAACACTGAAATATTCAAGACAATTGGGGACATTTCTCATTCAAAATATGGCTAAAGAACTTGAAATTTGTTTTGGGTCAGGGAAGTTCATCGTAGCAACAGAAATAAAGCACAACAGTCAATAATTGAGAGAATATATGAAAATACAAAAGTAATGGGATTTGTGGCTGAAGAGGGATGCTGGTATTCAACTAACCATTATACAGATGCATATATAAGTATGATTAAAATAAGTACTATTGAATAAGTACGATTAAAAAAAACCCAGGAACCATTAAAAAGGCAACATTGTTTCAGGGAGTGTCAAAACCAGAAAACATCAACAAACTGGGACAGAGTTGGGAAGAGGATGAGAAGAAAGTTCAATGAATATATTCCAGATATAGCAATAAACTCAGACACTGTTATAGCTAAACTTGGCCATACTTGCTTAGCTTGAATATATCTTGAATTAACTGAAACCCAACCAGCTAGTCACACTTTGGGTTGATCATATCTTTTGGAATGAGAAGTCCCACCTAAGTCTGCACCTCATCTTCTAGTGGCAACCCACATAAAATGATATGAAACTATGAAGCCATTTGCTTTTGGTCTGCTTTTCTTAATTCACATTTGCAAGTTTATCTGCCTGCTGCTTAGCCATTGCCTTGTTCATATTAGAACCAACTTTTTTTTGTGGGGGGGGTTCCAACATAGACTAAAGACCAGTTGAGATATCTAGCCTCCTGATCCAAAAACTACCTGGTTATAGCCTTAAGGAGAATGTAGTAAGACTTTTGGGTTATTTGAGAAACACAGAAATATTATGGGAATATTTTTTAAATCACTTGTGAGGAATTTGGGGCTGCTTCTGATTGTCCACAGCAGCTAACAATGATTTGTCTCATGCTCTAGCAGGGGTGTGATTTTTCCAGCTCTAGATAGTTTCTATGATTGTATGACTTTGAAATTCTGGGAGCTTTTTAGAAGGTCTACAAATTCAAGTACCCTGAAAGTTGGAGTTGGTAGTTGCTTGTTGGTTTGTTGTTGGTTGGTTGTTGTTCATTGTGGTTTCTTAAGTCATTTTATTTGCAAGAAAAAGAAAAAAAAAAAAAGAAAAGAAATAACAGGAAGAAATTAAATAATCTGCTGCCAAAGATCAATCTAGCCCCAAGGAACTCAATGTTCATAATCACTATGAAGTAGTCTAATGATAACATCACTTCCTTTAGCATTTGTATTTTTTTTACTCCATTCTAGTATTACAGGGCTGAAAGGGAAGCACAAAAGTTCAGAAGAATGGAAGAAAGAAGATCCCACAAAGCAGCAAAAGACAGGCTACAGGACATAGACATTTTTGGACTAGCAGGGACACAATTTGTTAAGCCACAATGATAAATAGTTTTATTCTGCAAGAGAACCCTGACCAATAGAGACACACTAAAAATATAAAGCCACTAATAACAGAACTCAGTCAACAAACAGGTCCTTAATGTGTGACTGTTTCCTGAATATAATACCAGGAAAGTTAAAATAGATCTCCCTATAGAGGCACTTTAAATCTAGTTTGTTATCAGTCTCTTAGAAGAGCCAGCATAATATTGAAAATTCTTGTGACTGTGTCAAGTTTAGCCAATTAGGCTTATAGAATTGTTCTGTCTTCTGAGAACTTCATTCCTAATTGGCCTTTAATAAAACAAATGCACTCATTAATATACAACACAGTCTTCAAATAGTTAAGATGCAACAAGAAAAGCATAAAAAAATATATAAATATACATTAATCCCTTTCCCCGAGCTTGACAGGTTAAATGAGGGAACTGGTATCTTTACATATAAGTACAACTAAACATTTTAATTTTGGTATTTGACACTTGTTTCTTTCCATCCCAAGATGAAAAGATGTCCTTATTTTTTACAAAAAAAAAAAAAAAAAGTTACTAAAGTGAAAATATATATGATCAGCATAACAAATTTTGTTCATTAGCCAATAAAGAAAAATAAATATTTGTGGAGAGAGGTAGTGTTTGAAAGACTGACTAATGGAATCTAGGAAGAGAGAGAGGAGAGATAAATTATAGGGTACTTTGAAAATGTAAGATAATTAAGGAGGTAAAAATGAGGCCTTCACTTCTAGAACCCACCTAGGAGTACAGAAATGGTTTCTGCTTGATGATCTCCACAAATGTTCAGAGGCACTATTCCCACAAAATAAACAAATGTAAAAAACAAAAAACAAAAAACAAACAAACAAAAAAACCAAAAAACAACAACAAAAAACCCAAAACCAAAAAAAAAAAAAAAAAAAAAAAAAAAAAAAAAAAATCCACCAAACAAAAATAACGAACTAAATGTTTAGATAGAGCAGGTCAGCAAGGAAAAAAAATTTCCTTCAGTTAAAAGTCTACTTAGTTCCATAAAAGTAACTTAAATCATAATCTTATAAAACACAAAATTAATTCTGGTTGGTTAAACCTTAATTTAGACAATATGATTTATTCATTTTGAAAGACAACAGAGTGAACTGTTTACTTGGGGGTGAAGTGGGGGTGAACTAGAAGTATTTAATAAACTGCAAAAACTTGGGTCCTAAATATTGATAGTGGGATTTGGGTATTGATTAGACAAAAGCACCATACAGGATTTGCCATTACAGTATGTCAATTAGCATAAGGGATTTACATTAAAGTCATTCTTTTTGTTTCTAAATTTAAATAAAGTTTCTAATGAGCCAAAAGGACATGAATTATCTATTATAAAAATAGACAAAAATGTTAACCATCATTTTATAGAAAAAGAAATATGAAGGATCCATAGAGATATGAAAAAAAGCTCATTCTGATCAATAATGAGAGAAAGGGAAATTGATAGTATAATTAAATATATATATTTTTTTTATTTTTTGATATTTTATTTACATTTCTGATGATTCCCCTTTTCTTTGGAATCCCCGTGTCCCCTCCCCCTCCCCGCCTCTGTGAGGGAATTCCTCCTCCCACCTACCCGCCCACCCATTCCCATATTCCCACCTTGACATTCCCTTTTACTGGGGCCACTAGCACCCTCAGGCCCAAAGTCCTCTCCTTTCTCCCTGGTGGCCATCGAGGTGATTCTTCTGCCTCATATGTAGTCCAAATCGTGGGTCAA
>JAPYYD010006341.1:0-11252 GCA_028551405.1 Uromys caudimaculatus
GGTTTCTGTTCTTTATGTTCTTGCCCTTGCCTTTTGCCATCTTGTTGACTCTGTTGTTAGCTGATCTTACTCTGTCTGGTTGTGACTTGCCCCTCCTGCAGGTCTCTGTGTCAGTACTCCTTGAAGACCAGCTCTCTCTGTGAGGTGTTTGGGTTTGGAGAGCTGTGGCACCGGGTCTGATCTCGGTCCCTGTGTCTCTCGGGTTTGGGGCAATTCCTGGTGAGCTGTGGGACGCGTCTTTGGCCCTCTCCTGGCTTTTCCGAGCTCCTTAGAGGGATTTTTGTCCCGGCGCTAATTAGCTGTGGAGCCCTGTGGCCCAAGCTGAGGTTCCCGGCCGCCGCCAGAAGTTGCTGACCCTCAGTCTCTGTGGCCCGTGGAAAGCGGGCAGAATCAGTGAGCTCTGGGGTTTGTGTTGCCCCCGCTAGGGGCTTTTCCGCGTTCCTGGGAGAGAGAATTTTCTCCCGGAGCTGCTTGACTATGGAATCCTGGTGTCCGAGGCAAAAGTTTCCTGCCTCAGCCTCCCGCTTTTGGCATCCAGGGGGGTTTCTAAGCCCGACTACCTCAGTCCCTGTGTCTCGTGGGTTCGGGGCAGTACCTGGTGAGCTGTGGGGCGTGTCTTTGGCCCTCTCCTGGCTTTTCCGAGCTCCTGAGAGGGATCTTTGTCCCAGCACTAATTAGCTGTGGAGCCCTGTGGCCCAAGCTGAGGTTCCCAGCCACTGCCGGAAGTTGCTGACCATCAGTCTCTGTGGCCCGCGGAAAGCAGGCGGAGTCAGTGAGCTCTGGGGCTTGTGTTGCCCCTGCTAGGGGCTTTTCTGCGTTCCTGGGAGAGAGAATTTTCTCCCAGAGCTGCTTGACTATGGAATCCTGGTGTCCCAGGCAAAAGTTTCCTGCCTCAGCCGCCCGCTTTTGGGATCCAGGGGGGTTTCTAAACCCGCCTACCCTGCTGAATTTTTGAATTGCCTCAGAATCTGTTGTTATGTCTCCCTTTTCATTTCTAATTTTATTAATTTGGATCCTGTCTCTGTGCCCTCTGGTTAGTCTGGCTAAGGGTTTATCTATCTTGTTGATTTTCTCAAAGAACCAACTCCCGGTTTTGTTGTTTCTTTGTATAGTTCTTTTAGTTTCTACTTGGTTGATTTCAGCCCTGAATTTAATTGTTTCCTGCCTTCTACTCCTCTTGGGTGCATTAGCTTCTTTTTGTTCTAGAGCTTTCAGGTGTGTTGTTAAGCTGCTAGTGTATACTCTCTCAGGTTTCTTTTTGGAGGCCCTCAAAGCTATGAGTTTTCCTCTTAATACTGCTTTCATTGTGTCCCATAAGTTTGGGTATGTTGTATTTTCATTTTCATTAAATTCTAGGAAGTCTTTAATTTCTTTCTTTATTTCTTCCTTGACCAAGTTATCATTGAGTAGAATGTTGTTCAGCTTCCATGTGTATGTGGGCTTTCTGTTGTTATTATTGCCATTGAAGACCAGCTTTAATCTGTAGTGATCTGATAGGAGACATGGGATTATTTCAATCTTCTTGTATCTGTTGAGGTTTGTTTTGTGATCGATTATATGGTCAGTTTTAGAGGAGGTACCATGAGGTTCTAAGAAGAAGGTATATTCTTTTGATTTAGGATGAAATGTTCTATAGATATCTGTTAAATCCATTTGGTTCATAACATCTGTTAGTTTCCCTGTGTCTCTGTTTAGTTTCTGTTTTCAAGATCTGTCCATTGATGACAATTGGGTGTTGAAGACTCCCACTATTATTGTGTGAGGTACAATGTGTGTTTTGAGCTTTAGTAAAAGTTTCTTTTATTAATGTGGGTGCCCTTGCATTTGGAGCATAGATATTCAGAATTGAGAGTTCTTCTTGGTAGATTTTTTCTTTAATGAGTATGAAGTGTCCTTCCTTATCTTTTTTGATGACTTTTGGGTAAAAGTCAATTTTTTCTGACATTAGAATGGCTACACCAGCCTGTCTCTTGGGACCATTTGCCTGGAAAATTGTTTTCTAGCCCTCTACACTGAGGTACTGTTTGCCTTTAACACGGAGGTGTGTTTCCGGGATGCAGCAAAATGCTGGGTACTGTTTATGCATCCAGTCTGTCATCCTCTGTCTTTTTATTGGATAATTGAGTCCATTGATGTTAAGAGATATTAAGAAATAGTATTTCTTGCTTTCTGTTACTTTCGATGTTATTTTTATTTTTGTGTGGCTATCGTCTTTTGAGTTTGTTGAAAGATTACTTTCTTGCTTTTTCTAGGGTGTAGTTTCCCTCCTTGAGTTTGTGTTTTCCATCTATTATCCTTTGTAAGGCTGGGTTTGTGGAAACATATTGTGTAAATTTGGTTTTGTCATAGAATATTTTGGTTTCACTATCTATGGCAATTGAGAGTTTTGCTGGTTATAGCAGCCTGGGCTGGCATTTGTGTTCTCTTAAGGTCTGTATGACATCTGCCTAGGATCTTCTGGCTTTCATAGTCTCTTGGTTTGAAGTCTGGTGTAATTCTTATAGGTCTGCCTTTATATGTTACTTGACCTTTTTTCTTACTGCTTTTAGTATGCTTTCTTTTTTCTGGGTATTTAGTGTCTTGATTATTATGTTATGGGAGGAATTTCTTTTCTGTTCTAATCTATTTGACATTCGGTAGGCTTCTTTTATGTTTATGGGCATCTATTTCTTTAGGTTAGGGAAGTTTTCTTTCCTTATTTTGTTGAAGATGTTTACTGGCCCTTTGAGTTGTGAATCTTTGCTCTCTTCTTTACCTATTATCCTTAGATTTGGTCTTTTCCTTGTGGCCTGGATTTCCTGGGTTTTGGGTTAGGAGCTTTTTGCAGTTTGCATTTTCTTTGACTATTGTGTCAATGTTTTCTATGGTATCTTCAACACATGGGATTCTCTCTTACATCTTTTGTATTCTGTTGGTGATGCTTGCATCTATGACTTCTGATCTCTTTCCTATGTTTTCTAACTCCAGGGTTTTCTCACTTTGTGATTTCTTTATTGTTTCTATTTCTATTTTTAGTTCCTGGATGGTTTTGTTCATTTCCTTCATCTGTTTGATTGTGTTCTCCTGTAATTCCGAACCTTTGATTGTGTTTTCCTGTAATTCTTTAAGGGATTTTTGTCTTTCCTCTTTAAGGGTTTCTAGTTGTTTACCTGTGTTCCCTTATATTTCTTTAAGGGAGTTATTTATTTCCTTCTTAAAATCTTCTACCATCATCATGAGATGTGATTTTAAATCTGAGTCTTGCTTTTCTGGTGTGCTGGGATCTCCAGGTCTTGCTGTGGTCAGAGAGCTGAGTTCTGATTATGCCAAGTAGCCTTGGTTTCTGTTCCTTATGTTCTTGCCCTTGCCTTTCCCCATCTGGTTATCTCTGGTGTTAGCTGGTCTTACTCTCTCTAACTGTATCTTGTTCCTCCTGCAAGCCTCGGTGTCAATACTCCATGAAGGCCAGCTCTCTCTGAGAGGAATTTGGGTTTGGAGTACTGTGGTACAGGGTCAGCTCCAGGGTGCAGACAGAAACCAGAAGGATCTTGTCCCCAGCTGTCCCTTGGTTCCTGTGTCCAGATGGCTCTGCAAGGGTCCCTCTTGATCCAGTGAACTTGAGCAGAAATGGTGGTCTTGCCTGTGCTTGAAGGTGTGTCGGCACTCCTGGGATACCAGCACTTTCCTGGCACTATTTGAGTATGGAGCCCTGTGTCACAGTATCCACTCCCAGCCACCAAAAGAAACCAGAGGACCACTCTCAGGCTCTGTGTCCTGGGGAGTCCAGGTGGGTCCCTCTGAGCAGACAGGTTTGCCCATACTCTTGGTAGTCTAGCTTTCTCCTAGCGCTACTTGGTTATGGAGCCCTGGTGGCCCAGGCAGAGGTCTCCTGCCACAGTTGGAAACTGGAAGGCTCCTGTCCCCAGCTATTCCTCAGTCCTTGTGATGACTGTGAACATTTCTTTAAGTGCTTTTGAAAGGCTAACCTGTGATGGACAGCTTTGGCATCATACTCACCTACTGGTCCACAATTAGAAGAACTGAATCAGTGAGATAGTAAATTAGTTGCCAAAGTCACAAATGTAAGAAAGACTGGGTAATTGATTCACATATGGCAGTATTAGGAACATCTTTAGAAAATGATCCTGTGATCCAACCCAGAGAGAGCTAGTGTCCCAAGAGCATTCTCACTCCTAAGCCCACAGGTGAGATCACCAGTTTCATTCCAATAACTGTCCACAGAGGAACCCACCAGGAGCACACAGAGCACAGGAACCACAGAGCAGCCAGGGACAGGATCCTTCCGGTCTCCATCTGAATCAATCGGTGCCCCAGAGCTAAGGCTATCCCCACAGCCCTCTGTACCCAAATACTACCAGAGACAGCTGGTCTCCCCAGGAGTGCTAACAAACCTAAGATCACAGGCTCACAGGCTCACAAGAGAAACAAGCTCCAGTCAGAGACAGCAAGACTAATTAACACCAGAGATAACCAGATGGAGAGAAGTAAGCACAAGAACACAGGCAACAGAAACCAAAGCTATTTGACATCATCAGAACCCAGTTCTACCACAACAGCAAGCCCTGGATACTGCAACATACCTGAAAAGCAAGATTCTTGTCTAAAATCATATCTGATAATGATGAAAGAGGACTTTAAGGACATAAATAACTCCCTTAAAGAAATAGAGAACACAGGTAAACAGGTAGAAGCCCTTAAAGAGGAAACACATAAATCCCTTAAATAAATACAGGAAAACACAATCAAACAGGTAAAAGAATTGAACAAAACCATCCAGGATATAAAAATTGAAATAGAAACAATAAAGAATTCACAAAGGGAGAAAACCCTGGAGATAGAAAATCTACAAAATAGATCAGGAGTCATAGATGCAAGTATCACCAACAGAATAAAAGAGATGGAAGAGAGAATCTCAGATGTTGACGATACCACAGAAAACATTGACACAACAGTCAAAGAAAATGCAAACTTCAAAAAGTTCCTAACCCAAAGCCTCCAGGAAATCCAGGCCACAAGGAAAAGACCAAATCTAAGGGTAACAGGTAAAGAAGAGAGCAAAGATTCACAACTCAAAGGGCAGTAAACATCTTCAACAAAATAAGGAAAGAAAACTTCCCTAACCTAAAGAAATAGATGCCCATAAACATAAAAGAAGTGTACCAAATGCCAAATAGATTGGAACAGAAAAAGAAATTCCTGCCATAACATAATAATCAAGACACTAAATGCCCAGAAAAAAGAAAGCATACTAAAAGCAGTAAGAAAAAAGGTCAAGTAACATATAAAGGCAGACATTATAAGAATTACACCAGACTTCTCACCAGAGACTATAAAAGCCAGAAGATCCTGGGCAGATGTCATACAGACCTTAAGAGAACACAAATGCTAGCCCAGGCTACTATACCCAGCAAAACTCTCAATTGCCGTAGATAGTGAAACCAAAATATTCTATGACAAAACCAAATTTATACAATATGTTTCCACAAACCCAACCTTACAAAGGATAATAGATGGAAAACGCAAACTCAAGGAGGGAAACTACACCCTAGAAAAAGCAAGAAAGTAATCTTTCCACAAACCCAAAAGAAGATAGCCACACAAACATAATTCCACATACAACATCCAAACTAACAGGAAGTAACAATCACTATTCCTTAATATCTCTTAACATCAATGGACTCAGTTCCCCACTAACAGACTGGATATGTAAACAGGACCTAGCATTTTACTGTATACAGGAAACAAACCTCAGTTACAAAGACAGACACTACCACAGAATAAAAGGCTGGAAAAAATTTCAGGAAAATAGTTCCAAGAAACAAGCTGGAGTAGCCATTCTAATATCAGATAAAATTGACTTTCAATCAAAAGTTCTCAAAAAAGATAAGGAAGGACACTTCATACTCATCAAAGGAAAAATCTACCAAGATGAACTCTCAATTCTGAACATCTATGCTCCAAATGCAAGGGCATCCACATTCATAAAAGAAACTTTACTAAAGCCCAAAGAACACATTGCACCTCACACAATAATAGTGGGAGACTTCAACACCCCACTATCATCAATAGACAGATCATAGAAACAGAAGCTAAAGAGACACACAGTGAAACAAATGGAAGTTATGAACCAAACGGATTTAACAGATATCTATAGAACATTTCATCCTAAAACAGAAAAATATACCTTCTTCTCAGCACTTTATGGTACCTTCTACAAAACTGACCATATAATTGGTCACAAAACAGGCCTCAATAGATACAAGAAGATTGAAATAATCCCATGCATCCCATCAGATCACCATGGACTAAGGTTGGTCTTCAATAACAACAGAAACAATAGAAAGCCCACATACACACGGAAACTGAGCAATACTCTACTCAATAATAACTTGATCAAGGAAGATAAAGAAAGAAATCAAAGACTTTTTAGAATTTAATGATAATGGAGGCACAATATACCCAAAGTTATGGGACACAGAGAAAGCAGTGCTAAGAAGAAAACTCATAGCACTGAGTGCCTCCAAAAAGAAACTGGAGAGTACATACACAAACAGCTTGACAGCACACCTGAAAGCTTTAGAAAAAAGAAGCTAATATGACCAAGAGGAGTAGTTGGCAGGAATAATCAAACTTGACTGAAATCAACCAAGTAGAAACAAAAAGAGCTATACAATGAGAGAACAAAACCAGGAGTTGGTTCTTTGAGAAAATCACCAAGATAGATAAACCCTTAGCCACACTAACCAGAGGGCATAGAGGCAGAATGCAAATTAACAAAATCTGAAATTAAAAGGGAGGCATAACAACAGAAACTGAGGAAATTCAAAACATCACCAGGTCCTACTACAAAATCAAATACTCCAAAAACCTGGAAAATCTGGATGAAATGAACAACTTTCTAGACAGATACCAGGTACCAAAGTTAAATCAGGATCAGATAAACCATCTAAATAATCCCATAACCCCTAAAGAAATAGAAGCAGTCATTAAAAGTCTCCCAATCAAAAAAAGTCAAGGACCAGATGGGTTTAGTACAGAATTCTATCAGACCTTCAAAGAAGACCTAATACCAATACTCTTCAAACTATTCCACAAAAGTGAAGCAGAAGGAACACTACTCAATTGATTCTATGAAGCCACAATTGCACTTATAACTAAACCACACAAAGACTCAACAAAGAAAGAGAACTTCAAACCAATTTCCCTTATGAATATCAACATAAAAATATTCAACAAAATTCTCACAAACTGAATCAAAACAATCATTCACCATGATCAAGTAGGCTTCATTCCAGAGATCCATGGATGGTTCAATATATGGAAATCCATCAACATAATACACTATATATACAAACTCAGAGGAAAAAAAAACACATGATCATCTCATTAGATGCTCAGAAAGCATTTGATACAATTCAACACTCCTTCTTGATAAAAGTCTTGGAAAGATCAGGAATTCAAGGCCCATGCCTAAACATAGTATAAGCAATATACATCAAACCAGTAGCCAATATCAAACTAAATGGAGAGAAACTTGAAGCAATCCCACTAATATTAAGGACTAGACAAGGCTATCCAGTCTCTCCCTATCTATTTAACACAGTACTCACAGTCCTAGCCAAAGCAATTAGACAACAAAAGGAGGTCAGAGGGGCACAAATTGGAAGGGAAGAAGTCAAAATATCACTACTTGCAGATGATACGATCGTATACTTAAGTGACCCCAAAAATTCCACCAGAGAACTCCTAAACCTGATAACTTCAGCAAAGTGGCTGGATATAAAATAAACACAAACAAATCGGTAGCCTTCCTCTACTCAAAGGATAAACAGGCTGAGAAAGAAATTAGGGAAACAACACCCTTCACAATAGTCACAAATAATATGAAATACCTTGGTGTGACACTAACCAAACAAGTGAAAGATCTGTATAACAAGAACTTCAAGTTCCTGAAGAAAGAACTCGAAGAAGATTTCAGAAGATGGAAAGAACTCCCATGCTCATGGATTGGTAGGATTAATATAGTAAAAATGACCATCTTGCCAAAAGCAATCTACAGATTCAATGCAATCCCCATCAAAATTCCAACTCAATTCTTCATAGACTTAGAAAGAGCAATTCTCAAATTCATTTGGAACAACAAAAAACCAGGATAGCAAAAGCTATTCTCAAAAACAAAAGAACTTCTGAGTGAATCAGCATCCCTGACCTCAAGCTATATTACAGAGCAATAGTGATTTTAAAAACTGCATGGTATTGGTACAGTGACAGGCAGGTAGATCAATGAAATAGAATTGAAGACCCAGAAATGAACGCACACACCTATGGTCACTTGATCTTTGACAAAGGAGCTAAAACTATCCAGTAGAAGAAAGACAGCATTTTCAACAAATAGTGCTGGTTAAACTGGCAGTCAGTATGTAGAAAAATAACTGAGCATTCAGAACTGAAATCCAGGTTGTTTTCTGATGCATTATTGTCAGTTTCTTTGGTAAGGGTTTGCTTGATGTGCTATTCTTTTCCCCCTGTTAATAGTGTCCAAGTAGATGATCTTTCTCACTGGACCTAGATAAAGGCTTTGATTGTCCTTGGTGTTAAAATGCCTGTATGCTCCCATTTCTTTGCTTATCCCTTCCTCTTCAGGCAGAGTCTCACTGTGGAGCCTAGCCTAGACTTTGAGTTTTGATCATACGGCCTCAGCTTCCAGAGTGTTAGAATTATAGATGTGTGTCATCACTCCAAGATGTATGTTTTATCTTACTTATCTAATATCCAGAAGCTTTTTAATTCTATAATTATAGCACATGGTTGCCTGAAGTAGTAGGAGCAGGCATTGCATAGGGGCATTAGAGAAAAACCAATTAAATCCTGTTCTTGCCTTTCTCCCACTCTTCAGTGTGAGATACCTTTGATAAGAAACAGTATCATCATCTCATCTGTGGCAGAAGACCTCTGCCTGGGCCACCAGGGTTCCATAGCCAAGTAGTGCCAGGAGAAAGCTACCCTCCCAGGAGCATGGAAAAGCCAAGAGCGGGGATAAGAATAGCACCACTGCTCACCGGGACTGCCCAGAACCTGTGGGTCACAGGGACTGAGGAAAAGTCAGAGACAGGAACCTTTCGATTACCATCTGTGGCTGGGGACCTCAGCCTGTGCCACAGGGCTCCAGGAGAGAGCTGGTATCCCAGGAGTGCTGGCATACCCTCTAGCACAGACAAAACCATGACTTCTGTTCAAATTCACTGGATCAAGAGTGACCCTGGCAGAGCCATGAGGACACAGGAACCAAAGAATAGCTGGGGACAAGATCTTTCTGGTTTCTGTCTGCACCCCAGAGATGACCTGTGTACCACAGCTCTCCAAATCAAAATACCTCTAAAAGAGAGCTGGTCTTCAAGGAGTATTGACGCAGAGGCCTGCAGGAGGGACAAGCCACAGCCAGACAGAGTAGGACCAGCTAACATCAGAGTTAACAAGATGGCAAAAGGCAAGGGCAAAAACATAAGGAACAGAAACCAAGGCTACTTGGCAGCATCAGAATCCAGCTCTCCCACCACAGCAAGCCCTGAATACCCCAACACACCAGAAAAGCAAGACTTGGATTTAAAATCATTTCTCATGATGATGATAGAAGACTCTAAGAAAGAAAGAAATAACACCTTTAAAGAAATACAAGAGAACACAGGTAAACAACTAGAAGCCCTTAAAGAGGAAACACAAAAATCCATTAAAGAATTACAGGAAAACATATTCAAACAGCCAGAATTACAGGAAAACACAATCAAACAGACAAAGGAAAGGAATAAAACCATCCAGGAGCTAAAAATAGAAATAGAAAAAATAAAGAAATCACAAAGGGAGACAACCACGGAGTTAGAAAACCTAGGAAAGAGATCAGGAGTCATTATGCAAGTATTACCAACAGAATACAAGAGATAGAAGAGAGAATTTCAGGTGCAGAAGATGCAATAGATAACATTGATACAACAGTAAAAGAAAATGCAAATGCAAAAAGCTCCTAACCCAAAACATCCATGAAATCCAGGACACAATGAGAAGACCAAACCTAAGGATAGAAGAGAGTGAAGATTTCCAATTTAAAGGACCAGTAAATATCTTCAACAAAATTATAGTAGAAAACTTCCCTAACCTAAAGAAAGAGATGAACATAAATATACAAGAAGCTTACAGAACTCCAAACAGATTGGACCAGAAAAGAAATTCATCCCGTCACATTATAGTGAAAACACCAAATACACAAAACAAAGAAAAAATATTAAAAGCAGTAAGGGAAAAAGGTCAAGTAACATATAAAGGCAGACCTATAAGAATTACACCAGACTTCTCACTAGAGACTATAAAAGCCAGAAGATCCTGGGCAGATGTCATACAGACCTTAAGAGAACACAATTACCAGCCAAGGCTGCTACGCCCAGCAAAACTCTCAATTACCATAGATGGTGAAACCAAAATATTCTATGACAAAACCAAATTTACACAATATGTTTCCAAAAACCCAGCCCTACAAAGGATAATGGATGGTAAACGTTATCTCAAAGAGGGAAACTACACCCTAGAAAAAGCAAGAAGGTAATCTTTCAACAAACTCAAAAGAAGATAGCCACATGAAAGTAAAAATAACATCGAAAATAACGGGAACCAACAATCACTATTTCTTAATAGCTCTTAACATCAATGGACTCAGTTCCCCAATAAAAAGACATAGACTGTCAGACTGGATCCATAAAGAAGACCCAGTATTTTGATCCATTCAAGAAACACATCTCCGTGATAAAGAGAAACACTACCTCAGAGTAAAGGGCTGGAAAACAAGTTTCCAGGCAAATGGTCCCAAGAAACAGACTGGAGTAGCCATTCTAATATAGGATAAAATTGACGTTCACCCAAAAGTCATCAAAAAAGATAAGGAAGGACACTTCATACTCATCAAAGGAAAAATCTACCAAGAAGAACTCTCAATTCTGAACATCTATGCTCCAAATGCAAAAGCATCCACATTCATAAAAGAAACTTTACTAAAGCTCAAAGCACACATTGCGCCCCACCCAATAATATTAGGCGACTTCAACACCCCATTATCATCAATGGACAGATCTTGGAAACACAAATTAAACAGAGACACAGTGAAACTAACAGAAGTTATGGACCAAATGGATTTAACAGATATCTATAGAACATTTCATCCTAAATCAAAAGGATATACCTTCTTCTCAGCACCTCATGGTACCTTC
>JAPYYD010006342.1:0-11251 GCA_028551405.1 Uromys caudimaculatus
AAATGGATGGAGCTTGAAAATATCATCCTGAGTGAGGTAACTCAGTCACAAAAGAATGAACATGGTATGTATTCACTGATAAGTGGATATTAGCCCAAAAGTTGGGAATACCCAAGTTTCACTTCACAGTAACCACTGGACTGAGTGTGAGGTCCCAGATGGAGGAGTTGGAGACGGGACTGAAGGAGCTGAGGGAGTCTGCAGCCCCATGGAGGGAGCAACAGAGTCAACTGGCCTGACCTCCCAATGTTCCCAGAGACTGGACCACCAAAGTATACACATGGAGGGACCCATGGTGCTGGCCACATATGTGGCAGAGGAGGGCCTTGTTGGCCATCAGGGGGAGGAGAGACCCTTGGGCCTGAGGGTGTTAGAGGCCCCAGTATAGGGGAATGCCAAGGGGGAAAGATGGGAGTGGGTGGGTGGAGGAATACCCTCATAGAGGCCGGGGAGGGGGAGGGGATAGGGGGTTTCCAAAGTGGAGACCTGGAAAGGGGGAAACATTTGAAATGTAAATAAAGTATCAAAAAATAAAAACTAAAAAAAAAAAGAAAAAAAAAGAAGCTGAGGGTGACCTTGAGCAAGATCTTCCTGCCTCCCACCCCACCCCAGGCACTGTGGAATTAGGGATGTGTGTTTCCGGATCCAGCTTGACACCACTTTAAGCATTTTTAAAGTGATGTTAAAAAAAAAAAGTCTCCTTCCCGTCTGGGCCGGAGCCCTGAGCAGACCTTGGGCGCTAACTCCTCAGCCAGTCCCACAACACACAGAGGAAGCTCCACTCCAAGGCGCTCTAACATGCCCAGGATCATAAGATCAGAGGTGAAGAGGACACAACTTCTATCCCAACACCAGGAATAATTGGGACCAGCAGGATCCAGGGACCCAGGAACCCCGCCCAACCAATGGCACAGGTTCCTTCTGGTCTGGGCCGGTGGCCTGAGCAGACCTTGGGTGCAAACTCCACAGCCAGTCCTACAACACCTGGAAGAAGCTCCACTCCCAAGTGCTCTGACATGCCCGGGACCACAGTATCACAGGATCCCAGGAGCTTGATCACACCAGGATCTCAGAGTTGCAGAGGCAGCTTGATTCTCAGGAGCTCTGACACATCCAGGATCCCAAGATCACAGGATCCCAGAATCACAGGATCCCAGAGACAGCTGGTCTCTGAGGAGTTCTGACACAACCAGGATCACAGGAAGGACAGGTTCCAGTCAGATATAGTGAGGGCAGGTAGCACTAGGGATAACCAGATGGCAGGAGGCAAGCACAAGAACATAAGCAACAGAAACCAGGTTATTTGGCATCATCAGAACCCAATTCTCCCACCATAGCAAGTCCTGGATACACCATCACACCGGAAAAGCAAGATTCGGATCTAAAATCACTTCTCATGATGATGATAGAGGGCTTTAAAAAGGACATAAATAACTCCCTTAAGGAAATACAGGAGAACACAGGTAAATAGCTAGAAGCCCTTAAAGAAGAAACACAAAAATTCCTTAAAGAATTACAGGAAAACACAACCAAACAGGCGAAGGAATTGAACAAAACTATCCAGGATCTAAAAATGGATACAGAAACAATAAAGAAACCACAAAGGGAGACAACTCCCAAGTTAGAAAACCTAGGAAAGAGATCAGGAGTCACAGATGCAAGCATCACCAGCAGAATGCAAGAGATAGAAGAGAGAATCTCAGAAGATACCATAGAAAACATTGACACAACAGTCAAAGAAAATGTAAAAACCAAAAAGCTCCTAACACAAAACATTCAGGAAACCCAGGACACAATGAGAAGACCAAACCTAAGGATAATAGGTATAGAAGAGAGTGAAGATTCCCAACTTAAAAGGCCAGTAAATATCTTCAACAAAATTATAGAAGAAAACTTCCCTAACCTAAAGAAAGATATGCCCATGGACATACAAGAAGCCTACAGAACTCCAAATAGACTGGACCAGAAAAGAAATTCCTCTCATCACATAATCCAAACACCAAATGCACTAAACAAAGAAAGAATATTAAAAGCAGTAAGGGGGAAATGTCAAGTAACATAAAGGCAGACCTATCAGAATTACACCAGACTTCTCACCAGAGACTTTGAAAGCTAGAAGATCCTGGGAAGATGTCATACAGACCCTAAGAGAACACAAATGCCAGACCAGGCTACTATACCCAGCAAAATTCTCAATTACCATAGATGAAGAAAACAAGATATTCCATGACAAAACCAAATTTACACAATATCTTTCCACAAATCCAGCCCTGCAAAGGATAAGAGATGGAAAACACCAACACAAGGAGGGAAACTACACCCTAGAAAAGGCAAGAAACAAACCCAAAAGAAGACAGCCACACAAACATAATTCCATCTCTAACTACAAAAATAACAGGAAGTAACAATCACTTTTCCTTAATATCTCTTAACATCAATGGACTCAATTCCCCAATAAAAAGCCATAGACTAACAGACTGGATACGTAAACAGGACCCAGCATTTTGCTGTGTACAGGAAATGCACCTCAGTGACAAAGACAGACACTACCTCACAGTAAAAGGTTGGAAAACAATTTTCCAAGCAAATGGCCCCAAGAAACAAGTTGGAGTAGCCATTCTAATATTGAATAAAATCAACTTTCAATCAAAAGTTATCAAAAAAGATAGGAAGGATGTTGGAATAAAGTGGGGGTGTGGTGGGAGTCCCGCATCTGCCCCAGGCTCTCTGGCCTCTGGGAGAGGCTGTACACATGAAGTATGACCTCGCTCACCCCATGGCACTGCTGGGCAGGTGTCGGACTGTGAGAAGCCACTGTGGAACACCACCTGAAGGTAGAGGAGTGCAGTCGAGGGTCCCAGGATCACAGGGAAGCCAACTCCATCTGGGTCCCATGCTCTTGGGTATCCCAGGTGCCTCTGGATGCTAAGAGCTGAGAACCAAGTGAGGGCCTGCAGGCTGAAGCTGGCCTGGGCCGAGAGGGGGAAAGTAGGGAGGAGCATGGCTGGATCCCACCAGAGACTGGGTTCACGGCTTGTCACCAGCTAGCTCACTTGGTTTGGTTTGGTGGCAGCCGTAGCTGGGAGTGCTGGGAGGCCTTCTGCATGAGACTAGACACGGCTCTTTAAACGAAGGCCTATTCCATTGTTCCCCATGGCAAATCCCGATGAAGATAGACAGTCCAGGGTTTCAGGGCGTTTATTGTCATGGCGGAGAGTGGCCTGAGTGAATCCAGTATCCCCGAGACCTCAGGGAGGGGCAAGATTGAAATAGTGGCTGGGAAGGGGAGTAGCTAAGCTTCTAGGTGCCTCATTTACATGGGGGATGTCTTGAGGCTATGTGACCATGCCTCTACCTGTGGAGAGGTTTGAGGCTACATGACCTGTAGTCACAGACCTATGGAGAGCTGTGGCCTCGTGTCAGGAGCCTGGTTCCTAAGAGCATGGCAAATGCCTACCATCTCTTGTACAGTTGTCCCCTGCTGGGGACCCCCTACTGGGTTCGCCTGGGTTTAAACCTTAGCTCAACCAGAAACCAGGCTGCCTTTCACGGTCCCACAGAAGGACACTTCGTACTGGTAAAAGGAAAAATCTACCAAGATGAACTCTCAATTCTGAATATCTATGCTCTAAAACTCGCAGGCAGTATAATAATAATATATGTTTAAAATACACAAATATGGCACAGTTCAGGTAAGTGACACATTTGGAAGAATAGATAGGACTCAAGGGATTGTTTTCTAAGACATTATTTAATAGTGATTATACTTGATTATATTTTATAGAACTTTACCAAAGTCTACTGGTACAATTTTATTTGTTGCTAATACTTTGAATTCTTTTACTTTTTACATCTGTGATTTAACTATTAAAAAATTTAAATGTTTTAAAAAATCCCACACTTCATTCTTTACAGAAATAGTCACTACAGAACTAGAAATATTTAAGGGGTAACTTTAGTAAGTGTTATAAGTATCTGTTGAATCTCAGTGTAATGGCCTTGGGAAATGCAAAGGAATATTGCTCTTAGCTCAGAGTGAAGCTAACATATCTTCAAGGGAGAAAATTGGAGGTATTTGAATTTTATGATCACATTAGGGAGATGAGTCCTGTATATTTTAGAAGACTAGTATTTATTTTCTCTGAATTTAGTCTGGAGTTGTCAATTGTTTCTAGCTGAGAGTGACAGTAGTAAGGTTTTCAAAGTCTACTGAAAACAAATAACATTAAACGTGTGATTTATGAGATTAGGTTGTGTACTATTTTGACTGAAGTCAACTTTCTTTTGTTATTTCAAAGAAGAAAAATGAGTGACCTATAAAACTGTAAGAATTGATATGTCAGAAATAATTTCCAATTGCATAGTGTTTTTACAAAGTGGTTTAACTTATTTTAATCATATTTATAATGTGAAAGTATAAGATGATGATAAAATATTGGCTTCTAAAGTTTTAGCCCTAAAAATAGCATTTTATTTATTATAGAAATGTCTACAAGTAATTTCATAATTTATTAAATCTGTATCTAATTTTGACATGTTTCTCATACTTCACCATTGTATATAATACTGTGATAGATATCCCACAGTACATACATATTTTTGTCAACATAAATTCCTAGAAATAAGTTTACTAGATAAAATTTTATGCACAATTTATACTTTAGTACTTATTGGTAAACTTGTCGTTAGAAATACTGTATTGATTTGTACTGTTATATGGAACATTTCTCTAAAATTTTCTAACAATTAAATTTTATTATAAAATTAATAATAATAATAATTCTAGGAGCACTGTAGACATGATGAGATGAAAATAATTTAAAATTTAAAGTATAAAAAAATTAAAGATAATGTTTTTCAATTTCAAAAAACAAGAAAGTGAAGCAGAAGTCAGGGGTTAGGGGAGGCTGCCTTACTGGACACTTGGCTGGGTCTCTGGTGTGATCTATTAGCACAAGACTGAGGGAAGGCAGCAGGACACCACAAAAAAGCCAGAAGGGGTCTCGGGAAGAGAGCAGTGGAGTGAACAAGACGCCTTGAGCATGTCCCCACTGATGGCATCCTTGTGGGTCATTTTGGTTCTTCTCAAAATGAAGATGGCAGCTTGTATGAGGTTTGGAGAAAGGGGAAAGAAAGGTACCTGGGAAGCTCCTAACAGGAAGGAGTGTCCAACTTCCTCCATCTTAATACATGAGTCTGCACCTTAATTTTCCAGTTCCTTTAAAGACTCACAGCTCTCAGCATCCATCCCCAAATATCCCCACCCTGAGTGGTCGTGAAGAAAGAGAGGTGTTGAAGAGGACACGGAGAAGCAAGCCCATTGAAGCCTATAGGAGTGGTCCAAGACCCCAAAAGAGGAGAAACTCAAGGAATGACTCTGGCTACAGGGGAGGGAAGAATGACCTGCAGTTGTCAGGGTAGACACAGCACAGCCAAGAAGCCACTGTCCACCATTCAGGAAAACATGGTGTTGGCCTAGAACAGTCTGGTCAAGGTGGAGCTTAGGTGTGCCAAGCTGGCAGGATCGGTAAATCATCAATAAATGCTGGAGCATGCAAAAGTGTCCCATCCCAAACTGGGGACTAAGGAAAGGAGCCAGGACAGTGAGTAGGAGAGCTGAAAGGCAGGGACCTTCCAGGGACAGGAATCCTCAGGAACCACGAGGATGGAAGCAGGTATCCTGAAGGGGTAGAACCAAAGCTGTGTGTGTGGCCCTCAGCACAGGGTAGGATGGAATCAGCCTATGGACATGAGCACTGCAGTGGCCAGAACAGCATCCTGGGCTCACAGGGTCTCATAATGAAGCAATGAAGGTGACCAACAAGACTCAGAAAAGACAAGTAAGATCCACCACAGGACAGCCTAGAGTGGCAGCCCTGCCCTTTGATGTCACTCCTGCCAGTAAAGAGCAAAAGCTGAGCATCCACCCAGTGCTCACAGGACACCATCAGCAGAGACCTGCCCAAGCTCCCCTGTCCATTCCACTGTCCTCTTCCAGAGACCCCACTACAGAACAAGAACAAATGGCCCAGAAAGTCCTCCCTTCTATGAAAGCCCAAACAACCCTATGAGAAATGCTTTAAGGAAAGAAGGTTCCAGATAGAGACACAAGTCCAAAGTCATATGTGAGTGCAAGGTATCCCAGTCAGACACAGACTAACCAACTGGTCAGCGAGGGATAGATGCATTCACCAGGAAACCAGAGAACACCCAGTCAGCACAACCCTCAGGGCTGAACTGAGTGAAGGTCATAGCGGAGGCTTCTGGCTGTGGACACTGAGTGGGGCTATTATTTGACCCAAAAGCCTCCACAGCTTGACCTGCCAACAGAAGACTGGGTCCTGTAGACATCCCTGGTCTGGGCTGCTGTCTGAAACCACGTTGATGTCTAAGGACTGCTCAGAGCTAACCCCACCCCCCACCCCCACTGACTGCAGCGATCAGGAGAGCATCCCTGCACCTCACCTTATCTGGCACTGGTCTCATGGGTGAGGAAGACCCAGCCTCAAGGACATGAGCATAAGAGAGGTGGCTATGACCCTCACTGGGGCAGTGCTAGAGAGCAGTGGATTGAACAACTCACCCAGGCTCAGACCCAGGGCTTTGAGTTGGTCCACCCCAACATCTACCCCATGTATGAGCTCCTGGAGTGTGTGAAGGGGCTGGTCCCACAGAGCGAAAACTGCAGGATCTCCATGACACAGGGCAACAGCAGGATCTCCAAGAAGAATCCCAGTGAGGAGCCAGTATTGATAGATAACATAGCAGAAGCCAGAGACCTTGAGGCAGATCAATAACTCATTGCAATGAACATTCGCAAATAAAGATGTGTGGACCAAAGGGTAGGACACTGTGTGACACACTGTGGCACACTACAGCTTCCACAATGAGATGTGTTGGGGGGCTTGTTTTGTTTAATTTTTATTTTTTGTTCACATTTGGGGGAGGTTGCAAGGGCAGAGGGCAGACACAAATGTGCTTTATAAAACAGTAGCAGTGGTGCGGCAGGACAGAGGACCTTGGCAGGCCCAGCCAATGTGGTCTCCTGAGGAATCAGCCATACAACAGGCTTAGTATTATAGGAAGTTTATTGGCAGGAAGGGGACCTGGAGAAGGAGATAGAAGCAGAGAAAGGAAGGAAACAGACAAGGGAGAAGGACAGGGAGAGAGAGGAAGAGAGGGAAGAGAGGAAGAGGCCAGCCAGGGACATGTGGGGGAGAAAGTATTAATGGAGAGAGAGAGAGAGAGAGAGAGAGAGAACAAGTGGACTTCTTATATGCCTGGCTCCTGGCTCACACCTGGCAGGTAGAGATGCTAGCTAGGTAACTGTTGGGCGGAGCCTGGAGGAAATGCTAACATTCCTCCATTTTGGTTTAACTAAAATAAGGAACTAGAAAGAGGTGATGGTGAGGCAGGAGTGGGGTCGTTGTGTTCCTTAACTACTTCCTGCTGACTTTAGGGTGACAGTTGTATTCTGGAAACCTGATTGATGGGGATCCTGGTCAAGTCCTAGGAAAGCTGGCTGTTTCATTGCTGTCCAGGGTCTATGGAACCATCTGTGGCTAAGAAAATGCAGGCACCATAGAAGCATCTGTGAAGGTAAACCAGAGCATCTGTGGTTTGGTTCTCTGGCGCTGTCCTGGATTCAGATTTTGAGTAAACACCTGGACTTGGCAAGATGCTGAAACATATATACCTATTAAAGGCAGAAAATAAAGTTAAGTAGGTTTGAGAGAAAAACTTTTTCTTGGGTGTACATTTGGAACCCTTAGGCCCATAGTCTTGGTGGCTGGGGGAGTCCCCGAACCAGGGAACCGGGGAGGAATCCTACCCTCTGGAATAGACAAAAGTCAGGGAACTTAGGCTGTTGATTGACAGAGGTACTTATCCAGATGGAGTTCCCTTGATCCATAAGAGGTCGATCCGAGTGTGTTTCTTGGAGCTTATAAGAATCTTTTTTTTTCAGTTTATAGAAGAGAAAAAAATTTGCTATCAGCATGAACAGTATTTAAGGCAATCTCAGGAAGACAAAAGCCTTTCGTGGGCCGAAGGGGCAACAGGGGCTTCTTCACTCTATCCAAAAGACTGAATGTACATAAATTTGGCACAATGAGAAACATCTTTAAGCCTATATTTAAAAAACAAAACAAACTTAAAATCTAGAACTTGGGACTGTGAGAGTTGATTGTATAGGTTTAGCACGAGAAGCACCTTGAGTCCATAGTCAAAAGACAACCAAAGGAAACTTAAAATCTTGAACTAGCGATTATGAAAGACGGATCGTATAGTGGAGTTAGGCTGATAATCTATCAGAACTCCCTTGATTAATCTATCAGAACTCCCTTGATTAATGTTAGGATTCTGAAGTCTTAATATAACAGTGGCGTGGTAAGGGGAGAAATCTGAGGCATTTTTGTGCCTTAAATCATTTTCTATCGCCATCCAAGTTTCCTATGTCCTCAACCTTTATATCTTGCAATTGCCGACCTCAAAACACCTTCCTAGACCCTCAGATATTTTCTTAGATCCTCATAAATTAAGCTTTCATAGCCTCAGACTGGGCATAAAGTTTATATCTTTTTCCATCTAATTATTTATCATGAGACATAGGTGGTTGATCACTGTAGAACAGTCACTGAAAACTGAGTTTTTTAGATAAGGAAGGAGTAAAAGTTTACATCTGTAACTTGTGCATCTTTTATTGAGAAGCCTGTGAGCAAGGCAAACCTGTTTGCCTTTCTGATAAGAGATCTGGTAGTCTTAACTAGCTAATTAATTGATCAGTAGGCTAACACAGTGGTGGATTATCTTGGAGCAAGAAGTTAGTTGCCTGTTCTCTAGCTGTCAAGCTAGTTAGTTTAGCTGTCAATGTAATCAGAGACCTGAGAAAGATAAATTATAATCTAGATGCTGTATATTAATTAAAATGACAGATGTTGTTCTATAGTCCACTACCTAAGCAGTTTTCCCAGGTCCCTGTGGTCTCCATCGCAACTCAGGCAGAAGCAGTCTGACCATCAGGCCCGGATGAGAGGCCTTTGTCTGTGGACGAGGAACATGGGAAAGATGACCTCACTTTGGCCTAGCCAATATGAGACAATCAATTTTCTGGGTGTTCTCTGTTTGTCCACAGTTCAGGCCCAGCCCTGGCAGTGGGCAAGGTACTGGGCTAGTGTTGTCTGGTGGTTGGTGTGTCACAGTCCAGGTGGAGTCCTTTGTCACTATGCTCATATCTTCTTGGAGACCTCAGGAGGTCACAGTTTGGATTTGGGAGACTCTGTCTGTCATAATAAGCTTACACATTTAATGTCATATTCAGAAGATCTCTGACAGGATTGAGAGCTAGTATCTATTGAGCATATCTGAGTTAGAAAATCTGTGTCTGTTTTTAGTTATCTGCTCTAGCTGTAACTAGTGAATATAACGCAGGAGACTAAAGTGTAATGTTCTAATTAGCTGCATTGGTTCTAAGCATGGCTTTAAATTTTTTTGAACACATTAGAGAATATGACCATTTATTGGGTTCCTGGCTATCAGCTTGTATTTTTAATTACAGTAGCTTTTATGAGGCTAGAACTGTTATAGTGGCTTTTGAGACCAAAGCCTAAATTAGGTTTGAGCTTTAAAAATTACGATTTTGAGTTGAAGCTCATTTAGTATCAAAACAAAACTTTTAAATCTATAAGCATAGTTCACAAAGAGATTGAGAAACTTTGATCTTTATATGGTGTATCTATAGCTTACAAAAATACAAAGCTACATTACAAAAAACATTAGCAAAAACAAGGCTAAAAATGTTTAAGGCCGTGATCTTTAAACCTTTTAATGTTGTAAACCTCCAAAGCGATATTAAAATAAACCATCTTTTAAAGAGTGAAAACATAGAGCAACATTGTGACAATTTACCGAGACAGGATAGAAACCATATAAGAATCTTATCTCAATTCTTAGGTCACCAGTTGCTGCCCTCAAGCAAGATGGCAATGAATTGAGGACTTTCCACAACAAAGATGGCTAGCAGTCATGTGACTGGCCTCAAGCAATATGGCAGTGAGGCTATATAGCTCCACCTTTTCCAGCCTTCAGCAAAGATGGCAACTAGTCACGTGTTGGTTACATCCCAGGATGGAATGTTGTGTGATTTGAGATTACCTGAACATGGGACTTTAATTACTATTTTGGCCCTGAACATGTCTGAGTTTGAAAAGGGTAAGCAATAACATCTTTTTAAAACACCATAAAATAGCAGTAGAACAGTATTTAATAATTTTAAGCTTATATATGTTTAAATAACATCTGAAACAGCATTCATTTACCCAAGCACGCGTTGTCTTTATGTTAACAAAGAGAGATATGGTTATACATACACTTTAAATTAGCTTTTGTTAATCTGATGGACCACTATGATCTTGAAATTTTATCATTATATAAGAAACATTTTTAACCAGGTTGAATTGTATGCATAGAGTGTTGGACAAATATAACTTTGAGGGGTGGAGAAATGGCTCAGTGGTTAAGATTTCTGACTGCGGTGAGTAGGGTTAAGGAGAGCAACGCCTCTCACCCAGACCCGCCCTGATCCACTGGGACCAGGGACTGAGAACCCAGGGGCAGGAAACCTCTGAACCTTCCAGTTTCCATCTGTGGGTGGAGACCTCTACCTGGGCCACCAGGAGTCCATAGCCAACGAGTGCCGGAGAAAGCTACCCTCCCAGGAACTTGGAAAAGCCATGAGTGGAGTTAAGGGGAGCAACGCCTCTCACCCAGACCCGCCCTGATCCACCAGGATTCAGGGCCCGAGAACCCGGAGGCAGGAAACCTCTGAACCTTCCAGTTTCATCTGTGGGTGGAGACCTCTGCCTGGGCCACCAGGGGTCTGTGCCTGGGGACCTCAGCCTGGGCCACAGGGCTCCAGGAGAGAGGGGGTATCCCAGGAGTGCTGACACACCTTTGAGCACAGGCAAAACCACCACTTCTGTTCAAACTCACTGGATCAAGAGGGACCCTTGCAGAGCCATCAGGGCATGGAACCAAGGGACAGATGGGGACAAAATCCTTCTGATTTCTTTCTGCACCCCAGAGCAAACCCTGTGCCACAGCTCTCCAAACCCAAACACCTCTCAGAGAGAGCTGGTCTTCAAGGAGTATTGACACAGAGGCCTGCAGGAGGGGCAAGCCACAACCAGACAGAGTAAGATCACCTAACAACAGAGTTAACAAGATGGCAAAAGGCAAGGGTAAGAACATAAAG
>JAPYYD010006343.1:0-11251 GCA_028551405.1 Uromys caudimaculatus
TAGAAACAAGGCATAGAAGAGCAGTACTCTGAGGGGATGGGAAGGCCTAGTAGGAGAACTCAGACACCAAAGTTTCGTTGTCTCCAGTCAGGACCTGCCTCCAAAGACTTTGGGAAAAGAACTACATTTTCTTAAACTCTCGGTGGTTAAGCCTGTATGAGATCATAGATCAATTCCACTCTTTTGTCTCATTTATTTACTTAGAAAGACATTTACTTTATTTTCACATTCTTTAATTTTTACATTCTTTATCTCACTATGACATAGAATTACCTTGGTCTATTTGTTTCCTCACTTGTCCTTGGTAGATGATGACTTATAAACCAAATCCTGTATACTCTGCTGATATCTCCCCACCACAGCCATGTTCGCATTACAATGAAACGGGACATGATTTTTGACACACAAAGTGTGTTGTGTGCTCTACACTAAATAATCTTACTCTCTTCAAAGGAATTGTAGTCTTTCCACCCAAATATGTTCAGCCTTTATAGGCATGTTGTCCTAGCCTTTTCTAGTACTCTAATATTGCCTCATCACATCTATTTGCTTCTGAGATGTAAAATGTATTGGCATTTCTCTTCCCTACATTCCTGCTTATTTTAGGCAACTGTAGTTTACACCATTCTATAATTTACTTCTGTGAAATTTTCATAATTCTATATGAGCCCCAAGAAAACACATATACTTTATGCATTAGATTATCATTTAAAAGTCAGATTTATCTCCTATATGTTGTGAGATTCCATTGGCGAAAACTAATTGTTCCATTGTGAGAGGTTGTCAATTGGAGGTAGCTTCTAGGTTAGACACAAATGATCATGTCCACTTCCCACTCTCAGTCCTGGAACTCCATATGGCTTAGACTTGTGCATGTCCTGGGCATGCAACAACAGTCACTGGGAATTCATATGTACATCAGTCCTGCTGTGTCTGAAAGGTGTCTTTCATCCTCACTGTCTCTATAAATTCTTCCTCCTCCTACAAATTCCCCTGAGCTCTGAGAAAAGAGGTTTTATGGAAGCATCCCTTTTAGGTCTCAGTAATCGATGACCTCTCAATCTCTGCACATTGTCCAGTTGTGAGCCTCTGACTCCATCTACTGCAGGAGGAAGCATCTCTGATGATTGCTGAACAAGACACTGATCAATGGATAGAGCAGAGTGTTGTTATGACTCATTATATTGCTACATACCTTTAGTATAACAATATTACTTATTTCATCCTAATTCTATGGTCGATCTAGTCCCAAGTTCTTGATAACCTGAACAGTTTCAGGCACAAGTTAGATCTCATGAAGTTTACTTAAATGAGTGGGTGGCCAAGTAATTTCTACGGAAATCTGCAAACAACACAGGTAGTTGCCAAGATAATGGATTACTCTACATACACTGGGAATGGGACTTCTTTATTGAGGACAGACAACACTCACACAACTCACAGAAAAAGGAGAAATTGAGTTGGTGCCCCCATGAAGCCTTCACCCCTAAATTCTTGCATCTTTTGTATAGGAGATAATCTGCAGGTTACCAAATGAGAAACATAATACATAACATGGCTACAAAACTTTTGACCAATAATTTGTCCTCTCTGGAATAATGTTAGGGCAAAGGCAACACAGAACTTATGGGAGTAGTCAACCAATGTCTGGTTTGGTTTAAAGTCCACTATACAAGATGAAGCACATACCCAATATTAAATGGGTATCTGAGAGCCAGAGACTAGTTAGCCCTGAGTCCTAGGGTAAACCAAATACTACTGATCTTAAAAAATACAAAAAGTTTGCAATCACTTGGCTCCTAATTTTACTCTGCTATAGTCAGGGATCAGTGCCTTATTCAGTCATCATCACTGATGATGAGAAGCTCCTTCATGTACCACACAGGAACAGAGGCAGAGACCCACAGCCAGACAATAAACAGAGTCCTTAGAACACAAAATTCTTAATGGACTGTTTCCATCAAATCCCTCTCCTCAGAGCTAATGCAACTCCAAAGAAAGAGTATAAGGGCCATAGGGGTTGGAGAACACTAGGAGAAAAGGCCCTTTGAATAAAAGGAGCAACAGTTATATGAACATACAGGGACAGAAGCAGAAAGCACATGGCAAACACAGGTCTATACAAAGTCCTTAAGGTATGTATTTCAGCTTTTAGCTTAATATTTTTATGGGATATCTGAATGTGTAAATGGGTGGGTCTCTGATTCTTGGGCCTGTACTTGGGGCTCTTTTCTTTGGTTGGGTTCCCTTGTCCAGGCTTAATGTGAAGGCTTTGGTTTTGTCTTACTAGATTGCATTTTGTCAAACAAATAAATAAAAATATCAGGTAATGTTTAGTTACTCTCACAAGTTTGGGCCACATTTGCACAAGCATACCATGTAGACAGGTCACTATTGTAGATCAAAGGCTTTATAGCTAAGATAGTGTTTATATTTCAAATCTAGTACTGTACAGAATACCTTCTAGTATCATGAAAATATTCAATAGGATTAAAGGCTCTAGTTAGGCAACAATATGGTTCTCTGTGAGATATCTTGGTATTGTTTACAACAATAGACTATTACCTTCAGTTTTTAAAGTAATGTTCAGTATCCTGAACATGTTTCATCTACTCAGTTTATTGGCCAAAGGGGCGCCATGGGAACCTGCAAATAACCCAGGTTATTGCCAAATCTATTGGTTGCTCTTTACAAATTGCTGCCACAGATGTAAAGTCTTCCAATTATCTTGCAAAAATTATCCAAATACAGAAAAAGAACCCCAGTCCACCTCTCTCAATGTCTAAAATAATTCTTTCAAGAAGGACCACAGAACTTAATGTTTGTATGAATGTTAGGGAAATCTCCTATGACATCTTCCTCAGTGATCCAGATAGGTCTCAGTGCAAAACTGAAAGCATATTAAGAAATATGGAAGTGGGGTGCTATCAAGTTTACCTAATTTAAGCGAATAACTTAAATTATATTCTGCAACAGTCGATAAAAATACATTTGGAGACAAAGGACAGACATTATTACACAAATTACGCATAGTTCCCAAAGTGTGTGCTCTTATGCTGAAAAATATTTGCTCTTTTAGTCAGTTCTTCACCTCTGTGACTAAATAGTTGAAAAACTACTTTTAAAAAGAAAGGGCTATTCTAATCATGAGTCCAGATGTTTGTTCAGGGTCACATGGTTTAACAATCCTGATCTCACATAGAAGTTATACATCAATAGCAGGATATAGAAGAAAAAATACTGTTTACCACACAGCAACCAGGAAGCAAAGAGAAAGAAAGATGGTACAAGAGAAACAAGTGTGCCCTTCAAAAATATGCTTGTGGTCAACCTCCTCAAACAGGTGCTGCATCTTGGTTTTGCCAATCTCTCAATAACCTGCCACATTGTGATTCATCAGTGGATGGATCTATTCATGGGGTCAGAGTTATAAAGATACCATCATGTATTCAAAGTCCTTGCAACACTGCATTTGGAACCCACGAGTTTGAGGAAACATATTACTACCATAGCATAAAACTTCTATAAAATACAGTACAAAGAGTAGGTTTCTCATTCAGTGTAGGATAAATGATGCACATCACTAAATAATTCTTGGATTTTATATACAACTAGAACATAGAATTAAAATTACAGTATCACATAGTATTTTCATGTACAATAGCAAATGGTACTGCAATCTATAATAATCCAATGAGTAAGACCAATAAATATGTAGATTCCTTCAGATGAAAAATTTCAGCATAACACTATATACATTTCTACAGCATGTGAACCAGATGATGAGAGCCAAGTGCCACAGGTACTGAAAGCAGAAGTTAATATGTTATCTATGGATGGTGGACAATGGTACAAAAATGATGGTGTGACAGGCTGTCAAGTATCACCTAGAAAAGCATGGATCCATAGGCTTTTAAAGGGTATTTACCTGAAAATTAATTGAAAATGAATTGAAGGAGTGATTTTTTTTCTTATTTATTGACATATATAGAAAATGGGCTTATATATACTTGACATTTTTAGTACCATGTGCATCTATCCTTGGGCCTGTTTGCAGCAAGTTAGGTTGTATTGAGAGTGGGTAATCTGTTAATCTTTCTAAATCATGTGCTTCTCATTGTAATTTGCTGCCACAAAATTTAATAGATTCTAGTTTGAGTCATCATACTTCTAATATATTTTAAATCATGCAGAGTATTGTTCTTAAAAACTTTAGGAATCTTCCGATTGTACTTTTAACAATCTATGAAATATGTTCTAGGCATGAAGGTTTCCTGCCAACTCCCAGTGGAATCAATGACTACATATCCACCCATGAGTGTCATGCCATTGCCACCTCTCCTAAACTGAGCAGATTTTATCAAAGCTGAATCGCTTATAGTTGCAGGACTCTTAATTGTTCCAGAAAGGTCCTGTCCAATTATGACTTTATTGACTTATTCCATGATCCGGACTCTTGAGAGCAGTTTCTCTCAGACACAGAGCTGTGTATGCTAGAATATATGAGCACAGATAGTACCTAGATTATGAATATAGGGGCATTACTTCACAGTCCTGCAATTAATATGGGAATAGGATCTCAAGCTGGGGTCTCAGAATCAATTGAATACATCGTAGGTGAGTTGGAAAGAATGGTCTCATTTTCCTGGGTTGTATGATATTCTTCAGTGTGGAGTTTTAGTGGTACTTCTCTATTCAATATCTCTCTGTCTTTCCAATCTTCTTAAACTTCCACAAGCATGTTATCTGCTATTTTCCAGATATATTTTCATGGAATTTTTCATTAATGTCACTGGATATTATATTTTCACAATACTCTGCCACTTCAGTGTAACCATAGCTCTGTAATCCACACAGATTTTATGCAGTAGTTCTTAGACTTTTATTTTAAAATTATTTCAAGAGATTTCAAATATTTGGATTGATCTCACATCAAGAATGGAACTCCAATTTTTCTAAAGAAACTACTGTTCTGTAAATTAAAAGGTAGTACATTCCATTTACCACAGCAACTCTCTTTCTCTGGGTGTGAATTAAAATTGTAATATCTTAATTGGGGATATCAACAATTTAATAAGTATCGTAGTAAGATTTCACTCACATTAAATTTGAGAGGCACCATCAGAAAAGATTCTTAGGTTTTCTGTACCCAGAGAACTTGGAGAATTGTGACTATGGGAGACATGAAGCTGTTTCCTTAATGCAGCATTTGAACATGGACTTTCTCCTTTGTGGTTCCTAGTTACACACGACACCAGAAATGCTGTCTTCTCAGTTATATGGGAAGCAAAACCCCTAAAAACTGTGTGGAAGTTTTCAGTAGACATTTTCCTTTCCTTAATGTTAACAGATAACTTTGAAATATAAAATTTGTTATTGAAGATGAATTAAGCATTTAAAGAGGGAGATCTAAGCACTTGGTCTTATTGTAAATGTTTATGTTTCATTTGCCAGCTTTAATGTATAGTGGGATTTATCAATATCAGAATATTTCAGAATCCAAAGCAGCCATACTATATCTACAAATAAGTGTACATACAGGTAGAACTTGATTATAAGAAAGTGAGTGTGTAAATTAAGGTTAAATTTTATAAATCAGCTCTCTGGACTATGAACTGGACAATCTGAAAACTGTATGGGTACTGATATCCAGGGCAGACCTGGAAATTACATGCTTGAAACTAAATGCACACAACAGCCAGAGTCCTTTGTTCCTTGGAAGATTGCAGATTGTTTCTTAATGCCTTCAGTTGTGTATATGAAGCCATCACATTTGTCCTGGTAAACTGACTCACTCAAAGTGTACTGGGGTAAATAATAACCCAATTGCAAAATGCATACAATACTAATAGAAAGACAAAGCTTAATTGACATTAATTAATTATTAAATTAATGAGCACTTAGTGCATGAATATTGGAGAAAGAGCCCCATATAAGACTAACATAGAAATATTCCCACACTTACTAAAATATTTTAAATATTTTAAAATATTTTTTCTTAGCAGACTGATATCAATGACATCACTTGAAATGAAGTATAAAGATGTGCAGAGTATCATTTGATTTGGTAACACAAAGAAGTCTTGAATATAAAGCTCTATGGTATTGTCCAAGTGTAAAAATTATAACAGAAAGTCAAAACTAGAGGTAAAAGTTTTACCTTGTCAGGAAGAGGTGGTTACCATAGTTAAAGTGAAATAATACTTTTGTCTATGTTAGTGATAATTAGGATAAAGATGAAATAAAAAATGAACTTCAGGATCTATAACATTTATTAATGGGATAAAGATAGTGAAAGAAATGAATGAATGAAATACAACTCTTAGACCTCAGCTTTGATCTCAATTCCTCTGAATGATATGCAACAGTGAAGGAGGATGGGAAAGAGAAAGAGGAGGCTGAAGGTGGGAGTTTTATTTTAAATCTGTGTTTACAAGGCCTGCTGTACATTCTAGGGAAAAATCATTCGTGCTTAGAAATAAGATCTCTATAGGATAAGATAGAAGTCCAACCTGAGTCTTAAGTTGTAATCTAAGCCATTCAAGTACATGAAGTTTTCATATTTCATAAACATGTAATCATGAAATAAAACAGTCTTTACTGAGGTGTAGGGAATATTGAGGCAGAAGAAAATGAAAGAGCTGAGCAAAATTCATAATCTCTGAGGCCACATAATCAACTGGGAAGTAAGTGAAAACCAAACATTTTGTTTCACAGATAAAAGAATTTAAAGGATGAAGTAATGAAACCTGCAAAAAAAAAAAAAAAAAAAACCAAAGAATTTAGTTATTTATGGCTATAGAAATTCTACCTTTTGAACTATCATGTGATGACTATGAGATTATTATAAAGCACTTATCTTAATAGATGTTAATATTTATTTTATATTTACAAGTAGCCTACTATTACCCTTACGGACATTACAGGAAGAGCATGCCTGGAAACAACCAGACTGCCATCTCGCAGTTCCTCCTCCTGGGCCTGCCCATCCCCCCAGAGCACCAGCACCTGTTCTACGCCCTGTTCCTGGCCATGTACCTCACCACTGTCCTGGGGAACCTCATCATCATCATCCTCATTCACCTGGACTCCCATCTCCACACACCCATGTACTTGTTTCTCTGCAACTTGTCTTTTACTGATCTCTGCTATTCCTCTGTCTCAATGCCCAAGTTGCTACAGAATATGCAGAGCCAAGTACCATCCATCCCCTATGCAGGCTGCCTGACACAAGTGTACTTTTTTCTGTTTTTTGCAGCCCTCGAGGACTTCCTCCTTGTGGCCATGGCCTATGACCGCTATGTGGCCATCTGCTTCCCCCTTCATTACATGAGCATCATGAGCCCCAAGCTCTGTGTGAGTCTTGTGCTGCTGTCCTGGGTGCTGACAACATTGTATGCCATGTTGCACACTTTGCTTTTGACTAGGTTGTCTTTCTGTGAAAACAATGTGATCCCCCACTTTTTTTGTAATCTGTCTGCTCTCCTGAAGCTGGCCTGCTCTGATATTCACATTAATGAGTTGATGATATTGATCATAGGAGGGCTTGTTGTTATACTTCCATTTCTACTCATCATAATGTCTTATGCACGCATCGTCTTCTCCATCCTCAAGGTCCCTTCAACTCGTGGAATCCATAAGCTCTTCTCCACTTGTGGTTCTCACCTGTCTGTGGTGTCTCTGTTCTATGGAACAATTATTAGCCTCTACTTTTGTCCATCTGCTAATAACTCGACTCTAAGAGATACTGTCATGTCCATGATGTACACAGTGGTGATTCCCATGCTGAACCCCTTCATCTATAGCTTGAGAAACAGAGAGATGAAGGGAGCCCTAAAAAGATTATTTCAAAAGGAAACTCTCCTCTGAATATGATAACCATCTTTCAGATATTTTTTATAACAGAATCAAGTGGATATATTGATATACTTACTAGCATTTCCTGATCTTTCCTCACTTTAGTCTATTCTATTAAATGAGCATTCTGTGTAATTATTTTATGTGTAAAATGTGTATTAACTAGGGATCCCACTCTGCTTTCATGTCCATTTCATTCTAGAAAAATACTTAATAAGAAATTGTAGTGAGAATTTTAGTTTACTTAGGAACATAGAAATGTTATAGTAATATATTTTCATTGTAATCCTAGGTGTGAAATATGGGGCTGCTTAATATTGTTCACAGCTACAGACTATAAACCTCATCCTGCTCTAGCAGAAGTGTGATTTTGCCATCTGCAGATTGGTTCTACCAATGTGTGTGATATTTGGAATTCTATGATCTCTTGAGGGATGTAAAAATGTTAGAAGCCCAAGAGGAGTTACAAACACTGTTGCTGCTGCTGCTGCTGCTCTTGCTGTAGCTGCTACTGCTTCTGCTTCTGGTATTCCTGATTGCTGATGTTGCACTTGCTGGTTGCTGGTTGGACATATCCTATAACAAAGATAAAAACTGTCCCAAGGACCTTGTTGCTCCTAATCAGCAGGAAGTATTCTAACAAATTCAATACGTTATTTCTCCTTTACCCTTATTTCTCTTCTACTTAGTGTTGCAGGGTTAGAAGGGACTAGGACAGACAAAGGGAATAAAAAATAATAGCCCATAAAGTAGCAAAAAGTATGACAATAAGAACTCTTTTGCTATATTTTTCTAAATGACACCTCCATTCCCCACATCATTAAAATGCGTCCTGGGATCTTATCATTGTGTTCAGAACTTTGTGTTGTCTGTGGCATCATTTTTAAATTATGCTTCATAACCTGATTTAAATATTCAGCAACACACAAAAATCTCATTCCCACAGATACATGGTAATGTCTCCCACATATAGCATCTCCTATAGAAAATTGCACACAAGATTGTATCTTAGTGTTCTCCTCATCCTAATTTATTTTCATGTCTATGTAATCTTTTCAGAGATGGCCTTGACCCAAATCATTTTGCTGTCATGACAGCATTATATTTTGTATATTCCTGGGGCTTATCTTATGCTCACGGGCTTTAATTTTTCTCCAGTTTTGAGGCAAGAAGCTAGAGGAAAATAGCGTAGTTTTTAAGGATGCTACTCTTGTGTTCATTTGTACATTTTTAAATTTTGGATTCAAAAACTTCATAGGTATGCTTATTTTATTCTTCATAAAAGGCAAGTAGAAAAGGAAACCTTATTTGTATTGTGGCTAGAAAGAAGAACTTAACCATCTCCTATATCATACAGTGCAAAGATTTGAACCCATGTATGAGGCAAAACTATGTGATAATACAGTTTCTTTTTATTTTCTCACATTCCCAAAAGAAGAGATCCACTATCCTTTTTAAACTCTTAGCATCAAGATGACATGAATCAGGCTTCCATTTATGTTTAATTTCATTTCTTCTGCTGCCTCTTATTATAAAAACCAGACCTACCCATTTCAACATCTTATATCTTCTGGTAGGCCCTACATATTCATGAGAACCCTTGTGCTTCCTCGAGAGCTCCCTGCTGCTCTTCTCATCTGCCCAGAAGACAGCCACAGGTGGAGTCCCATGGCAATTAAAATCCAATGAGGAACCTTGAACTCTTTATGTGCTTCCCAAGTTTGACCTTTGTCTTTTATTACCTGTTTTGATTTATGATGTCACTTCTTATACAGTTACCTGAGCAACGGCATTTGTACATAGATAAACTTCTTATGGAACTTTGCCTCAAACATGGTATATTGTCACAAAAAGAGAAAAGTAACTAATAAGTAAATTGGATGAGAGCGTGAGGCGTTGCTTTGAAGAACCAGACCATGTTAATTTCTATTCTTTGATTGATTGATTGATTGAGTTGGTTGGTTGGTTGGATGGTTTTGTTATTTTTTAAGAATGTAGAAGAGTTTGTAACTTCAGACTAGAATAGTGGTGTAATGCTATAAGTAGAGTTTAAGGGAACATTCTGGTACGAGCATGGAAGATAATCATGCTGAGAGCAATGCATACTATGAAGCCACAGCTCAATACATTTCAGAAGGGAACAATTTTAAAATATAGTCTAGAGGCCAATTGCATGATGTTTTAGCAGAGTATTTGGCTGGCCTTGGCCCTTGTCCTGGGAAATTGACTCATGGTAATATTTAAATTGATAGGCTTTTCCTTTCACAGACAAAGTTTTAATAATGAATAATTTTGAATTTGTGGAATGATTATTATCAATAACACTTGTGTAGGGTCTATATGAATAAGAGCCATGTAGGCAAAAAGAAACAAAGATGTGTAGCTTGGAGTGACAAGAAGCCTTAGGAAGCTTAATTTTACAGTCAAGGCATGTGCTAGAAAATAGGCTGCATTGTTAAAGAGATTATTAGCACAGTAAAGAAGAGGCACTCTATGCAGAAGAACAGGAGTAAGAGTGATACCATGGCAAGACCCAGCCCAGCTAACCTTCCAACTTATAAAAGAAAGCATGAGGGTGAGTTAAAGAGACCAGGCTCTATCGCAAGCTGATAGTTGAAATTGGCAGACCCAGCTACACAGTGCTGTCATTACAGACATGGAAGATTTGAGTGTGAAGTGTTCACAGATAATCTGTCCATGGTTTCAGGGAACCACCAAGGATAGGCAACAAATGAAATGTAGTGTCTGAGAATGCAAGAGACTGTTTGCTGTGAAACTGAATCCTGGGTTTTAGCAAAGACACTATATATTGGAGATGCCAGAACTATGGGATATTGGCTAACAATAGCATAACATAGTGACTAGAAACAGTCTAAACAAGAACTGCACAATGAAAGCATGAAACCTGGGCAGATAGAGCCATCTAAACCATTTGAACATAAAATTCCAGAGACGAGAAGTGGAGTTGCAAAATTTAGAGGTGACTTTCTGGGTTTTGCTGTTATGTCGATCTAAGATCGATTACTTCTTTACTATGCCCCCACTCCTCCCCCTTAAATGTTGATGAATATTCTGTTACACTATATCTTAGAATTATGTAATTTTCTTTTTTAGTTTAGTTTATAGGAGGCTATAGCTAAGAGATTCCTTTGAGTCTCAGGAAAGACTCTTGATTTTTAAGCTACATTGAGACTGTGAAAGACCATTGGGCTATAAAAACGTTGGGTAAGTGCTCTGTGCTTTATGATATGGACATGAGCCTATGGTGGCAGAGGAATTAACTATGATCATTTTAACAAAAATGTCCCCTGATGGTTCAGGAATGTGAACACTTGGTACCCAGTTGGTGGCACTGTTTGGAAGAGCAATCTTAACAGATGACATATATCACTGG
>JAPYYD010006344.1:0-11251 GCA_028551405.1 Uromys caudimaculatus
CCACCAGGGAGAAAGGAGAGGACTTTGGGCCTGAGGGTGCTAGTGGCCCCAGTAAAAGGGAATGGGTGGGTGGGTAGGTGGGAGGAGGAATTCCCTCACAGAGGCGGGGAGGGGGAGGGGACACGGGGTTTCCAAAGAAAAGGGGAATCATCGGAAATGTAAATAAAGTATCAAAAATAAAGAAAAAAAAAAAAAAGAATAATAAAAAAAAAAAAAAAAAAAAAGAAGACAGTGAAGTGGAGACTGCCCATAACAAAGACAGTCACTATGACTGCCTTCAACCAAGGTGGCACTGAAGCTACCTACAGTCAGCCATGTGACCGCCTTTAGCTGAAACAGTATGGAAACTGTAGCTCTGCCTCTCTCCCCCACCTTTATCAAAGGTTGTGGAAAGTCACTTACATCCTAGAATGGAACAGCGTTTATTTACAGAAGTGTGGCTATGTATCAGCAAAGAGATAAATAGTTAGACATACAAAGGAACAAATAGACACGTTTTCCCTGGTAGGCAGGGCGTTATGTGCATGTCAGGAGATCTCTCCCTGTCCCTGCAGGCAGCCTCTGCCACTGTGCAGGTCTGAGTGGCACAGCGGGTCTGAGCAGTGCATGGAGGGATCTCGTAACCACCAGGCCCTTCTGCGGCCATGGCTGGCTTCGAGCTGCTGTGGATCAGAATGGAAAGAAATCAGAGATAATTTTTTTTTTAGGAAGTAGAGTTTAAGAAATTTAAGAGCAACTGGCTGGCAGCAGTGGTGTGGCAGAGTAGGGCACCAGGTGAGGAGTGAGTTAAGTCTGAAACAAAATCTGGAGAGTATTTTTAGAGTCAAAGTGCAGGGAGCAGGAATGAGAGAGCAAGCTAGGTGGGTCAAGAATAGGAACGAGCCGGGCAGTGGTGGCACACGCCTTTAATCCCAGCACTTGGGAGGCAGAGGCAGGCGGATTTCTGAGTTCGAGGCCAGCCTGGTCTACAGAGCGAGTTCCAGGACAGCCAGGGTTACACAGAGAAACCCTGTCTCGAAAAACAAAAACAAAAACAAAACAAAACAAAACAAAACAAAAGGATAGGAACGAGTTGGGGACCAGGAGGAGTAAAGAGGTTGGAGAGAAGGCATGGAAAAGCCCGCACGTAGGGAACCTTCCATTTCTGGATAGCTGGCAAAGGTTGTAAAAGGTCCTTCAAAAGTGTCGTCCAGTGGCCATTTAGAGTTATTATCTAGTAGGTATTGGGGCCATATTTAGTGTGTGAGTTGTTTGGCAGTCTTTAAGTCTAGGAGGTGTACCGGGAGGGAGCCGGGAAGTAATGGTGAAGATGAGATACCCATTTAGTGAGAGTAAACATTATTCTTTCTATCTCTAAGTGTCCCAAAGACAGACTTGATAATCCAACATGCAACTACATTACCAGGTTGTCATGTGACAACTAGGGTGTGGGGGAGTTGGTGCCCTAGAGAGGCCAGATCACCCACCACTGGGATTTTCCAGCAAAAAGAGAGAAATTGTGTCTTGAGAAGAGAGAGATTTCACCCAAGGGAAGAGGTCCTAAGTCAGGAGGGTCAGTGAGAAGGGCTAACCATGAAGACTGTGAATGCCTGGGTCCCCAAGGACACCAGAGGGTGGCTGGGAACTCAACAGCCCCCCCTTTGGACCAGGGGCTGTTTACACTGACCAGTGGGGTAGCTTACCAAATGGCTGATGTTTGAGTGGGGAGATCTAGTTATCCAATGGCTGGAAAGTACATGCAGCAGAGAGATCATGAATCTTTGCGTTTAAGAATCCATGCTATGGTATCACTGATGTTTTGTAATACGTGGTATGATGTGGCAGGAGGGGCTTTAGTGGGCCCATGCTGAGGCATCCTTCTCTGAGGTACCAGCCATACGATGGGTCTAGTGTAAAATGAAGTATTTTGGGGCATGAGAAGGGGGGTTGAGAAGATAATAGAGGCAGAGAAAGAGAAGGACGGAGAGAGGAGAGCGAAAGATTAGAAGAGGCCAGCCAAGAGACAGAGAGGGGGAGGAGGGAGAGAGAGAGAAAAAGGCCAGAGAGAGATGTGTGTGTGTGTGTGTGTGTGTGTGTGTGTGTGTGTGTGTGTGTGTGTGTGTGTGTGTGTGCAAACAGTCCTTTTATAGCAAGCAAGGTTCATATCTGGCTGTTGCTAGAGAACTACAGGGCAGAGCCTAGAAGAAATGCTAATATTGACTGTGTTAGCATTCTATCTAAACTCCACCCCACAGTTGCCTGGCAACAGCCAGGTGGGCCTGGCCCACTATAAAAGGCGCTGCTTGCCCTTTCTCTCTCTCTTATCTCTTTCTCTTGCCTCTCTCTTGCATCTCTTATCTCTTACCTCTCCCCATTCCCTTACCCCCTCTCTCCACGTGGTCATGGCTGGCCTCCACTCCTCTACTTCTCTACTCTCTCCCTCTTTCTGCCTCTACTACCCTCTTAACTCCCCTCCCCATGCCCTAAATAAACTCTATTCTATACTATACCTTCACATGTGTCTGGTCCCTCAGAGGGAAGGGATGCCTGGGTTGGGCCTACTGAGGCACACCCTTCCCCCACACCTTCCTCCCCATAACCCCATATAACATATATCTTATTATATTTTTATAAACACATCAGACTGTTTTTTACAGAGGACCAGGATTGAATTCCCAGCATCAACATGGCAGCTAACAACTGTAACTCCAAGATCCAACCCCCTCACACAGGCATACATGCAGGCAAAACACTAAAACAGATTTTAAAAAACCAATACAGATAATAAAAATAAATATAAATGAATAAATATTTTAAAATGATTAAAAGAAAGAGGAGAGCCCATGAAATTGAGAGAGAAAGGTGGTGGTGGGTGGGAAATAGAAGAGGGACTGCAGACAGGAACGGACTTGAGAGGGACTGCAGACAGGAACGGACTTGACCCAAATGCATCATATGGATTTAATGAACATTAACAAACATATTTAAATGATCAAATAAAAGTGAATAAAGAAAAGAAAGAAAACCTGGCCGTTGTTAGCTCTCAAAGAAACCTGGGGAAATGGCTAAGGCCTACTTAACATATCAAACCCAGCCTCTGACCACCAGTCTCCCTCAGTTCTTACAAGTATCTGCTACAGAGTTGTCCTGGCTGGCATGCCCCTCCCCCTCCCCTAAGCCTCTCCATTGCCTGAGCTTTGCTTCTGTTCCTCCACCTTCTCCTGTTTCCTATGCAACCCAGCCATTTTTGGCTACCTGCCCTCTTGGCTTCTGGCTGGCTTGGCCTGGATCTTCCTTGGTCCCATTTCCTCTCTCACTCCCCTCTTCCTTCTCTCCTCTTATGGCTGGGTTCAGTCTGCTGGCCGTGTTCAGTCTGGACTCTTCCAGGTGCCCCTGGCTGTTCTCTCCCACATATCTACAGCCACAGCTTGGAGCCCGCATGTCCTCGGTTTTCTTCCCCTGGTGCTGAGGCCGGAGTAGCTCCTTTCCAAGGAGCTCAGCCTATCTGGGCCAAGCTGCCAAATTGACTCTCCTAAGGTATGGATGGATCGTTTGTTTCTGCTGGCTCCTGCCATCCATCAAATTTGACTCCAAATATAGTGTCTGCCTCTTCATGTGCTTCTCTCTGCCTGCTCTCACTCTCTGCCTCAGCTACTCAGTGTTCTCTGGTTCCTGGCGCCTACTACACCCTACCTGGGCATTCCTTTCTGTCACTTTAGTCAGTTACACCCACATAGGCATCTCTCTACTAAAAACACTTACCCTCTCCCTTCCCCCAAAAGCCTGTCTCAGTCTGCCTTTTCAGCTGCTTTCTCCTCTCCCCCTCAGCTGGATAAGGGTCGCCCTGGAGCTGCCTGCTTTGTCCACTATTATTTACTTGGGGATGCACGGGATTGAAATTCTTAAACCTCCTCTGTTCGGTTTGTTCTCAGCTCTTTTCTGGAGTTTCCTTGCCTCTCTCTAGAAGCCGCTGTCCTGCAGCTTCCTTAAGCCCTCCTGGGCCTGTGACCCTTTCTTTCCTCTTCTTCTTGGGAGCTACCTGCTCCCAGTTCCTTCTCAGAGCTTCCTCACCTTTTTCTAGGAGTTGCAGTCCTGCACCTTCTTCCATAAGTCTTCCTGGGCTTCTGAGATCCTGTCCTTTGTTTCTCAGCTCCCTCCTGGAAGTTCCGCAGCTTCCGTAAGCCTCCTATAGCCTTTTCACTTCCTCTCCTCAGGCTCAGGGGTTTTATTAAAGCCTTGCTGCCTTACTCTAAATGGTTTGGCCCCAGTACTGCTCAATCAGTACGGCATGCTCGGTTTTAAATTCTCTCCTATGGTAACAGCTTATACCACTGCACAAAACAAACAAACAAACAAACAAACAAACATAAAATCCCCAAATCTCTTATATCTAAGCTTTCTTTGGTCTACACTTCGAAAAGTCTCTGATCTCTAAGGTTATTCTACTTTCCACTCATAAACAACCTTTATCCCTACAATTTCCTCTCAAAATAATAATAAAAAAAATCTCCTGCTGTAAACTATCTCAGGGTTTGTAAGTTCGTTGGGTATGGTTAAAAATCCATAACAAAATTTAGCTTAACACTTTTTTTTTCTTTTTTTTTTTTGGTTTTTCGAGACAGGGTTTCTCTGTGTAGCCCTGGCTGTCCTGGAACTCACTCTGTAGACCAGGCTGGCCTGGAACTCAGAAATCCACCTGCCTCTGCCTCCCAAGTGCTGGGATTAAAGGCGTGCGCCACCACTGCCCGGCTTAGCTTAACACTTGTAACAGAAGGGCTATTAGTTTAAAAAAAAAAAAAAACCAAAAAACTATCTCTGGGTAATCTTAATACAACATTCTATATCTGTGACTCAACTCTTGTTTAGAATATTCTGTATATGTAACTTAGATTCAACTCTTGTTTAAGAAATAGATCTACTAGAAAATAGATGGTTTTAAATAGCAGCCACATGTCTGGCAGTCCCTCTTTACCGAGGTTAAAAAAGAGCACTGCGATTTAATTTCACCACCATCTTGGTTAAGGTGACCACGTGGTAAAAGCAACAATTATACAACTTTTCAGTCCTGCTGAGGTCTCTGTTCATCATTTTTCTTCCTTCAAACACAGGAGGCAGCAGCAGGGCTTCTAAATAATCTGATTAGGATGAATTTTTATGTGATGATAAGTTCCTAAGGTTATAAAGTCTACTCAGGTGAGCAGAAACTGTCTTAGGGTTGTATGTCTAACCACTCATGTCTGTGCTAGCTGCTCAACATCAGGCTTCTGGAACACTTAAATAATAAACAACACATGCTCAATAAATAAGGTGTATACATGCCTAAGGTTAACCGTCACTGACTAGACATATGTCTAGCCTCTTTGTCTTCACTGGCTTTTCTAAGTTTAGTTACTTGGATAAACAGAGTCTTACAAGAAACAGATATTCTGTAATGGTGCAACACGAAAGGATAAAACAAACAAACAACAAACAAACAAAAGGGTTTCTGGTCTCCATATGAACTGTATTTATGGTTTTATACAGTTTTAAATCCCTCTATGAAATACACTTATGACTTAAAGTTTTATTTCGATGCCAAAGGATCTTCAATCAAATCTTCAACACAAAGTTTTAAGGCTCAAACTTAGCAGAGATAAAATTGTAAAGTCCTGATGTTATAAAGCTACTAACTTGCAAACTGTTAAAGATAACTAAGCCATGCAAGTTAATGCTCAGCCACCTTATAAAAGATCAAATTCTTTAGTGTACTCAAAACTACACACATAAGCCATGTTAAGTACAAATGTAATTTGTTTACAGAGCAAGCTTTATTTAGTAGTAAATATATGTTTTCAAGGTTAAGCCTAAGACTGATAACTAAAAACAAGAAACAAGTAAATTTTGTTTAACTCATGAATTTAGAACATCAGATAATGGTTCTAAAACTCTTCAGAGATCTGTAGACATCTGTACATATATTCAGAGATCTATAGAGAGGAGAGCTTATGTCTGTATGGATGTGGCACCTGTCAATAATAAATCTGATGGCCTATAGCTTAGGCAGGAAATAGGGGGTGAGACATCCAGGAGGAGAGAGAATTTTGGGACAGAGCCAGGCTCGGGGAGATCTGCTCAGGGAGGTGTGAGGGGATGGACTCATGGTACATGAGCACAGCTAACCAGCCACATGGTAGAATGTAGGTTAAAATAATTGGGTTACTTTAGTTATGATTTAGTTAGAGTAGATCTAACTATAGACCTAACTGTGTGACCAAGGTATTTGTAAATATATTTTGAATCTGAGTCTTATTTTTGGGAGCATGGAGCTGGGAGGAAAAACCAGGACCTAACTTCTACAGAGATCTGCTGAATACAGCATTTAAAATGTTTAATTGAAAAATATTTCCATGACAGACAGAATTGCAAGCTCCTAGAGGCAACCCTAAGATCTCAAAAGAAGATGATGGGACACAGACTACGTCACCTGGATTGCTGTGACACTAACCACCGGTCGAAACTGCCCTTGCCTTACCTGCCACCAGGGCTCTGCACAAATTATGGACACTGTTGAGTTGACTGCTCTACTCTGCCTTGCCAAAGTGGGTCAGTTTTCCCAAGTTCCTCCACAGAAATATCTCTCAGACTTTCTGGGTCTGGCAGCCAAAGGCCAATGCTATCCTGTGTGACAGTGAAAGATATAATGCTGTCTGTCTGTCCTGTGTGAGAACCAAAGTCTGGCAACCTCTGCCCACAATGAAGCCATGGAGACCACAGGAGCCTAGGACAACCGTCCAGGTGACAGTCATTCTCTGTCACTGTACTTGATACGTTCATTTGGATTGTACTTCCTGCTATAATTTATCCTTTTCACAGATCTCTGATGATATCGATAGCTAACTGTAGCTTTATGTTAACATCGGCAGGCACCAGTGCCTCTCCCCAAGGCTGCAGCTGCCATTTCTATGTAAAAGCAGGCATCAGGACCCACTTTTCTAGAGCTACTAGGTCTCTGGCTCAGAAACAAAGTCATAGTTTACCCCATTGATACTCACAACAGGTTTTAATTAACTTTACGGTTCCTTTATTTAAAGGAACTTGCTTTGCAATGGTTGCTCTCAATAATCAACCATTTGTGTCTCATGGTAAATGATTAGCTGAAAAGAAAAAGTCCAATGTTTATATAAGCTGTGAGGATCTAAGAAAGTAATTTGTAGGAAGGGCTGTAAATGTAAGTGGTGGTCACATGAAATCTTGAGTTGTGAAGATCTAAGAAAGTAATTTACGATGTGTAAGTGCAAGCTGCAAAGGTATAAGACAGTGATTTAAAGTAATGACAAGTGTCTCAGATCTCTTTCTCCCTCTATGCTATTGTTACATAAAGACTTCTAAAGTTCACAGTTTTAACATTAGTCAATGGAGTCCTGACAGGCAATTAATCTAGCCCTGGTAAAGCACTGCTGCTATTACAGTCACAAGCTCAAAATGGTCTTCTAAGCATAGGCTCAACAACCTTCTCAGTCATGCTGAAAAACATGTCTGTCCAGTCTCTACCTCCAGGCCTTGGGGTGTATAGGAACACTGTTAGTGCTTTCAACTCAGAATCATGCCATGAGGTTCCCAAGCTCTTACTCTGACTCAAAGGCATGAGGCCACTGCTTTTTCTAAAATGTGGATTTCAGTACAAATTACAAACAGTGGTAATGCTAATGTGTCTAAAACACTTATCTTTTTGTAAACTTAAAAAAATTCTTGTAAGCTTCAGGAAGTCATGACCTGTATCCACCTGTCACAGATCAAATGGACTCCAGACAACGACTCCTGTTAATCAGCAACCTAAGTTTTCTCACCTGCTGCCTACCCCTAGTTTTGGGGCTGCTCCCTACCCCAACTACCAGGACATGGGCTTGGAAGTTTCAAGTATATATCCAAAATAAAAAGTGTCTTCTAAGCTCCTTAACTTTACCTTCTGTCCATGTCTATATCTGTTCCAGCAGGTTCCAAACAGCTGCAGACTGCTGCAATACTGCCTGCCATGTGCCAGCCCCAGATGTTCCTTGCAACCTACATACTAGACTGCTCCAAAGCAGTCTGCACTTCCCTAGCCCCAGGTGGTCCCTCAGAACCTGGGCAGCAAGTGAAATAGCTGTTCCCCAGCCTGCCCTCCTCTCTCCCTTCCTGGCTTTGACCAATATTCCAGTCTTCTTTGGCCCTGATGACACCCCAATTTCAGCAGAAAGTAGTTATAGAAGATATTAATTACATCATCCTTTGTCATTAGCAAAAAGGCCGAAATGTTGAGTCTCAAACTCAGGACAAATGGCTAACTAAGGTGCCCTTTTAACATACCAAAGCAGACTGTGGCCACCAGTCCCTCTGACTTGCTCTGCTCCTGGATCTCTTTTGGTCCATTTGTCCAGCCACCCCATGGTCCAGTTCAGTCTGTTGGCCATATTCAGTCTGGATTCTTCCAGATCCCTCTGCTGTTCTCTCCCTCATATCTACTATAAACCTTCTCCACAACCTACCTTGGAGGAGACATGTCCTAGTTTTTCTCAGCCATCTGGCACCTTGATCTTGGGCTTTCAGCCTCCTGAACTGTAACAAATGTTTGTTATTTCAGCTGCTTGGTCTACAGGGCTCTGTTTTAGCCACCCAAACTAGGAAAGCCGGGATGACAGCCCTGTTCCACCTTATAGGTGCTAACACAGATGCTCAGAGGGGACTCTGTCATGGTTTTGTAACTCAGGTTATCCTGAGTTCATCCATAGGTGATGGAGAAGCCAGCAGCACTACATGGTGGCTTTGGGTTAACTCCAAACAATGTAGGTGCAAGTTAAGGGACCCTAGTGTCCTAGTGAATGAGGCTCTGTGCTTGGCTGGCCCAGACCTGCTGAGAAGCGAAGGCTGAGCAATAGCAAGGAACGGAGAAGTCCCCAGCTTTTACCTTCATGTTTCTGTCTGGGTTGAGGTTTCCGTACTTCTGTGTAAATCACGTCTTCTTTAGGGTCTGTTTAGGAAGAAGGTGAAGTTTCAGAGGAGAATAAGGAGCTTCCCTCTCTTCCCGGCTACACCTTGGCTGGTTTGTTCTCGAGAAGGATTATAGCCCTCCAGGCTTTATTGTCTTCCTGACCCCGCTCCAATATGTATCCTATGATCTCTGCCAAACCAGAGACCAGAGGGCTCTTGTCCTCACCATTGCTGTACACTGGCTGCAGCTCTATACAGGCTGGTACGTTGTAATAGGTGGGCTCCTGGGCTTCTGAATCTGAAGGACTTCTGGAAGACAGAGAAGCACTGATGTTTCTCTGGAAGTGAGTCGAAGGGAATATGATCCTCCTAAGGAGTTTTCAACCAACATTATTTCTGTTTCTATGTTATGTCCCCATGGTATGTAAGAGGCACCCTGCTAATACTTGCAAGTATTTAGTTCTGTTTTGTTCCCATTTTTTATGTGTAAGCAATGAGTGCTCTATAAAGCGAAGTGGCTTACCATCACCACTAAACTATAAAAGGGGGAGAGCCAAGATTTAAAACAGGCCAGGGCCCCTTTCAGAGACATCACTCTCATAGAAACAAAGACCCCAAGGAACTCCTGTGGTTTGGGCGCGGCCACTATGGGAGGAGGCTCAATGGCAGTTTGTGAGTTGTGGGATGACAAAGTGAGCTTTCAGGTTGCAAGATGGAGGCATGGTGGCAGTCTCCTCACAGATCCTACTTCCGGCAGAGCGACTCCTGTAGGTGTGAGGTATGTGCTCCATGTTCTTGGCTGTCATTGCAGCAGATTTTGATTAGGCAGGCCATACCTAGAGATTTCTAGGCTAATTAAGTTATGTCATCTTAAGATATGGGTGGATTCAATGTCTGTGTGATACGAGAAAAGGAACTAAAAAGCACATTAGTGATTAACATGAAGGAAGCTAGTTTGCAGAGGAAGACTGGAAGCCTTTCTTCACCTTGACGTCACCTAACAAGGAGAATCTGTGTGAAACGAAGCCCAGGTGTTACAAATGGAGGGAGGGGTGCTATAAAGACCACGAGCCACATGGATGGCTGATTTGGGGACTCTCTTCTCAGCTGTCTAGTCCAGTTCCATTCCTGAGAATGATGCTTCCTTTTTAAATAAACTATTTCTATCCTACGCTGCCTGACTTCAAAGGTGTGACTTTTTCTTCATTTTTCCCCATTAGTATCACCAGCATTTTCATCTAATTTGTCTATTTTTAATTAAATTCTAGTAAAATTTGTATTGAGCTTTTGTCTTAGCTCGTTTCTAAATTCTTTTATTAATGAGAATAAGAATCTCCAAAGGGAACCCGTTTCCCTGGTAACTGCCAAGTGGTCATTTAGACAACCAAGCTCACAGTGGTACAAAGAAGTGATTTAATAAATGAAAATCAATTGCCACTTGATATGAAAAGGAGGCTTAGCTCCCTGTAGCTAAGGCGGAGGAGGTTCTGGGAATTGGCTTGAGGCATCCTAAGGGAGGGGCAGCATCAATTGGGTGCAACCCACCTCAGCAACATGTGTAGAAATTGTGATCTTGGTGATAATAAGGTAATAAGGTTTGATATTTGATTTAAATTTTTTGTCCTATGAGTGTTTACAATACTTCCAGAAATATAGCCATGCTCTTACCTGCAGTCCTCAGAGGCAGGCATTCCCCCTGTAAAGGAATGCATTGGATTTCAGGAAGAGGGGTCTTTCATGGGGACTAGGAGGCAGCTTAGATGGGGCTCACATGGAGACAGTCAGGAACTGCTGTTACTGAGATCTGAATCTTTGCTACGCCGATGGAGGGGGAGAGGGATAAAAACAACTGAAATTTTCATGTTGGCCCCAAGTGAAGGGAGCCTCCTCAGTCATCCTCCCTTAACCTCAATCCTTACTTCCTTAACCTCAGTCCATCCTCCCTTAACCTCCGTCCATCCTCCCTTAACCTCCGTCCATCCTCCCTTAACCTCCGTCATCCTCCCTTAACCTCAGTCATCCTCCCTTAACCTCAGTCCATCCTCCCTTAACCTCAGTCATCCTCCCTTACCCTCAGTCCATCCTCCCTTAACCTCAGTCATCTTCCCTTACCCTCAGTCCATCCTCCCTTAACCTCAGTCCATCCACCCTTAACCTCAGTCCATCCTCCCTTAACCTCAGTCATCCTCCCTTAACCTCAGTCCATCCTCCCTTAACCTCAGTCCATCCTCCCTTAACCTCAGTCATCCTCCCTTAACCTCAGTCATCCTCCCTTAACCTCAGTCATCCTCCCTTACCCTCAGTCCATCCTCCCTTAACCTCAGTC
>JAPYYD010006345.1:0-11250 GCA_028551405.1 Uromys caudimaculatus
TCCCTTCATGATAAAAGTCTTGGAAAGATCAGGAATTCAAGGCCCTTACCTAAACATAGAAAAAGCAATATACAGCAAACCAGTAGCCAACATCAAACTAAATGGAGAGAGACTTGAAGCAATCCCACTAAAATCAGGGACTAAACAAGGCTGTCCTCTCTCCCCCTACCTATTCAATATAGTAACTGAAGTTCTAGCTAGAGCAATTAGACAACAAAAGGAGGTCAAAGGGATACAAATTGATGAGGAAGAAATCAAATTATCACTATTTGCAGATGATATGATCTTATACTTAAGTGACCCGAAAAACTCCACCAGAGAACTCCTGCAGCTGATAAACAACTTCAGCAAAGTGGCCGGATATAAAATTAACTCAAACAAATCAGTAGCTTTCCTATACTCAAAGGATAAACAGGCTGAGAAAGAAATTAGGAAATGACACCCTTCACAATTGTCACAAACAGTATAAAGCATGTGCTCTTATACAGCCTGCTATTGAGTCCTTCTTTAGATATCCCCATCAGAGGGTCTCTTTCCCTTCACTCAGATTTAAAAACAATTCTCATAGCTCCTCATGTATGGGCAGTTACATGATTTGCTTCCCAGAGCGTCATTTAGTAGACGACACACTTATGCACCTTTCACGGAAGCTTGGTGGCCCCTGAAGTAAGGAGTAAGCAGAAGCACAGACTCAAGCCTTGCCCAGGCCAAGAACAGTGTGAAGCCGAATGCTTGGTTACAGACCTCTTAGTTCGTGGAATCAGGCTCACCTAATTTTCTGGTGTCTCATAATAGACCCAGTAAAATTATAGTGTCAGTAAGTGAGTCCTGGTATCTTGACATTAGCTCCTACTAAACAGTAGAGTCTTGTGGGATCTCCTAGGCTGACTTTTTAGAAATATTTGCTCCTTTCGAACCTTCTAGTTTTAAGAGTGAGGGTATAAAGGAATGACTACTCATTACTGTTCATAATCTCACAATCTGTCGTGGGATATAAGGGCTAAACTATGGATGGAATTAAACTCTGTTAATTAAGAAAAAGAGTTGGTGCACTCTTACCACTAAGAGATGAGGGCAGTATACAGGGAGAGTCAAGGGCAAGCAGATGTATGTTAGTCAAATGACTTCTACAAAACAGGACTTTGTTGTTGTAAGTGCTTGCTATTGGTCACTAACCTCACTTTAAAGCACAACTGTAGGATACGGTTAGTGCAGAATATTTCAAGCACTTGCTGGTATCAGTCCTTCCAGATCTGAGCAACTCTAGGGTGAAGGTAGAGAACTTCCTGAGTCTGGAGCCTGAACTAGCCTGAACAGAGCAAGCCACAAGACCGGTAACAGATCTTCAAGGGAAACCATTTTAAGTGGTCCTGACTGAACTGGAATCAAGAGCAAGAGGTCCCAAATTCTCAGTTTTTTAAAAATAGTATCATTAATTCTCTGAGAATTTCACACATTAAGGTTTAATCATATTTGCCCTTCCCTCAACTTCTGATACACTCTGTCTTCATTACCCACTCAACTTGTGTCCATTTCTTTCCCACTTAGCAAGTCTAATGTGTCCTTTCCCTATGTTCACAGATGCGTGGTTTTCCACTCGAGTGTAGTCATCCAACAAGAGGCAAGACTTAACGAAAACTGATTCTCCTTGTTGAAGCAGCTGTCAATCACCAATAACTCCTTAAAAGATTGGGCTTCAGTCCTCTTATGACATTAACTCATGTACTCACCATGCTCTGTAAATTGTGACTATTAAAAACATTATTTTAAATTTTGTGTTCTATATGATTCAAATACATAAAAAGAGACAGAAATATGAGTCCATGGGATCAATTACCAAATTTCAGTATTTAAAGACATATTTGCCAATCCTGGTGAACTGACATCCCTCCTCCTTTTTTCTCCTCATGTCATAATATAATTCTCTAACATATTTACTTTGAGAATGTATCAGAAGGTATCTGTAACAAATAAGAGTACTTTTCTATAAGGTTTTTTTTTTTATAACACCTACGTATTAAATTTTATTTTACATGAAACATCTAATATCCAGCATGGATTCTCATTTTCCACACTTTTCTGCAGTTGGCTTTTTTAAAAGCTAGGATCCAAAGAACATATTGTGCTCATGCAATTCTGTTTCTCACAGCCCAGGCTCTCTCTTAGCTCTTGCTGAGTCAGAAAGCTGTCATTTTTTGTTGAGAAGGTCACACATACCAAACTGCAAGCTCTCTTAACTGGTTATGGCTTTGTGGATTAGAATCAGTTTACATTTAAAAAGTTTTAAAATGTTTTTATTAGAGTTATTAGTTGCTTATAGTAATGGGTTTTATGATAAGATTTTTAAATAAACTTTCTTATGATAAAACCTGTGAAATAAATAAAAACATCACAGACCAAAATTAACCAGCCCAACATTTAAGCAGTTTAGTGAACTTATGCAGTTAGAACTGGCATTTGAAGAGAAGCTGTGAAATATCACACAAAGTTTTACACTTTCAGTATTGAATATGTTTTATGTGCATATCTACCACTACCAAAACCAACCAATAAAAACAAAACCAGAAATAGTAGAAAAAAAATTAGCTATGCATTCTCATGTCCGTCCTCATGTCCATCCTCATGTCCATCCTCATGTCTGTCCTCATGTCCATCCTCATGTCCATCCTCATGTCTGTCCTCATGTCCGTCCTCATGTCTGTCCTCATGTCCGTCCTCATGTCTGTCCTCATGTCCGTCCTCATGTCCGTCCTCATGTCCATCATATTGTTTTTGGAGACTGAAAAATTAACCAGTTAAAAAGAAAGCAGAAAGAGATGGGGATCAAGGAAGAAGTGAGTTGGTGTGCAACACTTGCTGCTCTCTAACACTTTATGGTTTCACAGCCATCAGCAGAAATTGGTGGAATCCATTCTTTCACTCAATGTTCCAGGACACTGATCTTCCCAACTTCCTCTTTGGATGTGAAGTTAGACATTGCAACTCTACATAAAAGTGACCTTTCCCTTTATCATCTCCACTCTGGATACCTTAAAACACGTGTGTATATTTAAGGCATGATAAATTTGATTATATTCTACTTTCCTAATTTTATATTGTGTTGATTTTTATAACAGTTGTTTTAATTCTTTTAAAAGCTGAGTAAGAATTTACAGATTTATATATGTAAAAGTTTGATGTGTTTTAATTTATCCTTAACATTATTAATTTTAGGATAATTCATTGCATCTTGGACCAGTGTATGTTTTTCATCAAGTGTCTATTATTTTGTTTTTTCAAATTTATAACTTTCAAAACTGTTAATACAACCTGAAATTTTCTTACATGACCTTGCAGTACTATTCTTACTTTTTTTCTGGAAGAACAACTACTACTTGTAAGTAATCAATGGGAAAAAGAAATATATAAAATAACAGAGTTGAATCCAAAACGCATGGGCCAGGATGTATGAACGTTACCATTTATATGGCTCAATTCGTTAGTGGGGAATTCCAGAAATGGAAAACCTAATCAATAATGGCATAACAAGAACTCAAGAACCACATCAAATAAATGATTCCCTGAGACAGATGTGGAGGGAAGGGAAAGTAAAAGGCAGAGACAGGCTGCAAAGGACATGGACAAACTTTTTAGGATGATGAAATTATTTCATATCTAGTAATGGTTATGCAGGAGTAGTTGTCGTCCAGTCCCATCAAGTAGTACCATTAAAATGAAGGCATGTACTTGCTTGCAAGCTATTGCCTAACTGGTCTGTTTTATAAGGAAAATTAAGGCTGTGCTCTAATTATTTCTACTCTGGATAATGATGTCTTCTTTGAACAGTCCTTGGAGAAACATGCAGAATGTCTCTCATGGTTGTTTATTGGAAAAGCATGAGGCAGAGACATTTGTACCAGGGTATTGTCCTTATGGCCCCATTGATGTTGAATTATTTCTGTACTTTTGGGCTGCCTCTGCCTGCTTTTACTACTAACGTAATAAACTTTTGATTTAGCACTGAGTCTTTCCACATGTCCACCAAGCAAATAGGTGGAGTATGTGATAGCAATGTTAACATCAGCAGCAAAGGCCATTGTCGTGATAGATGCTGTGGTCACTCCTGTTCCCTGCTCTCCGTGGAGATGGTACAATGTAGAACTGTCATATGAGGTGCCTGTTCTCATCTCATGTATCAGATTTCTACTTTTGCTTATCTTTATATATACTTGGATGAAATGCCTACATTTTTAAGAGTGCTATCAAGTAAAATAATGACTTCAACATGTATTATTGATACCTAATAAAAAATTAAGGTTGTGTTCTTGAGAGAGAATATGTGAATTATGAATATTTTAGAAGCATATTTTGACATTATCTGGGTAAAATAATCAAATAATCAGTTAATTTGAGCTAATGAATATTCTTAGTGCTGATTTTTATAATTCTATGTCCTGACTATTTTGAATACTGAATTGAAAGTGAGAGCTCAGATACACTCCTCAAAAATCTCATTCCATTTCTTTTGGACATGCACAGGTATATGCAACATGGCTGTTATATAATGTGAGATGTCTATTTTTAGTTTTAAAAAATATTTCTTTTTAATGTATGTATGTATGTATGTATGTATGTATGTATGTATGTATGTATGTATGTATGTATGTGTTTGGGAGCATGAACTCATGAAAAATGCAGAGGCTATAAGTATCTCTGGAGTTGGAGTTTTAGGCAGTTGTGAGCTGCCTGACCTGGATATTGAGAACTGAGCTCTAGTCCTATGGAGAGCAATAAGTGTTCACTCTTAACCGCTGTGTCATCTCTCAGGCAATATTTTTAGTTTTTTTTCTATAATATCCATACAAATTTATAGTTCTACCAACATTGGACAATGGTTCACTTTTTAGAAATCTTTACCAACAGTTGTTAGCCTTTATACTTTTTTAAAAAAGACAGAACAGACATAAGGTTATACTTCATTGGTTTTAATTGGTATTTCCTTAATGATCTGTGATGTTTAACAGCTGTTGAAATCAACACACATATGAATGAATTTAAAAAATACAGTGCAATTGCAAAATGGGACCCTCTCCTTATTGGAATTTTGTGTCAGGGTAATGCTAGTTCCTTGGAAGGAGTTTGCTGGGCTCTTTCCCTTCCTATTTTATGTCGTTTATTCCTCACTCCTTCAATCTCACTGTTGGTAGTGCATTTCTCTATATTCTCTATATCCTTTGACTTAATTTTGAAAGAGTTTCCATGTCTAAGAATTTATTACTTTCTTCTAGATTTTCTAATATTTTGCAACATAACATTTCAAAATATGCTCTGCTGCTTCTCTGGCTTCCAAAGAAATTAATAATAACTTTCCTTTATCACTAATTTTATTAATTTGGCATTGCCTGTATTTATTTTGGTAGATTGGCTAAAGGTTTTCAATCTTTTCAAGGCTTTCAAAGGAGCAGTCCTATGACTGATTCTATGTTCTTTCATGTTCCATTTTATCAATTTCTGATCTTTACTATTTCTTGACATCTACCATTTTAGACTTTAGATGGTTACTTTATAAAACTTTTTGGTACACTATGAAGTTGCTTGAGATATATCTACATTTTAAAGAATCTTTTAAAAACTTATTTATTTATTTTATTTTTACACTCCAGATTTTATTCAATCCCCATCCACCCTCTGACTGTTCCATGTCCCATACCTCCTCCCTACCCCCCTGTCTCCATGAGGATGTCCCCACCCACCCCCATTCAACCAGAGTTCTAAACTCCCTGGGATCTCCAGACTATTCAGGGTTAGGAACATCTTTTCTGCCTGAACCCAGACCCAGCAGTCTTCTGCTGTACTTGTGTTGAGGGTCTCACATCAGCTGGTGTATGCTGCCTGGTTGGTGGTCCAGTGTTTGAGAGATCTCAGGGGTCCAGGTTAATTGAGGCCTCTGGTCCTTCTACAGGGTCGCCCTCCTCCTCAGCCTCTTCCAGCCTTTCCCTAATTCAACCACAAGGGTCAGCAGCTTCTGTCCATTGGTTGGGTGCAAATATCTGCATCTGACTCTTTCAGCTGCATGTTGGGTCTTCCGGGGGGCAGACATGCTAGGTCCCTTTTTGTGAGCACTCCATAACCTCAGTAATAGTGTCAATCCTTGGAACTTTCCCTTGATCTGGATCCCACTTTGGGCCTGTCACTGGACCTTCTTTTCTCAGGCTCCTCTCCATTTATGTCCCTGCAGTTCTTTCAGACAGAAAAAATTATGGGTCAGAGTTTTGGCTGTGGAATGGCAACCCCCTGCCTCACTTGATGCCCTGTCTTCCTGCTGGAGGAGGGCTCCATAAGTTCCCTCTCTATACTGTTGGGCATTTCATCTGAGAGCCCTCCCTTTGAGTCCTGAGAGTCTCTCACCTCTCAGATCTCTGGTGCATTCTGGAGGGTCCCCCAATCTGGAAATCAATCTGGAAGTTCCTCAGAAAATTGGAAATAGATCTACCTGAAGACCTAGCAATACCACTCTTGGGAATACACCCAAAAGATGTCCTATCATGCCACAGGGGCACATGTTCCACTATGTTCATAGCGGCCTTATTTGTGATAGCCAGAAGCTGGAAATAACCCAGATGTCCCATGACAGAAGAATGGATACAGAAAATGTGGTTCATTTACACAATGAAATACTACTCAGCTATTAAGAATGAGGACATCCTGTGTTTTTCAGGCAAATGGGTAGAACTAGAAAATATCATCCTGAGTGAGGTATCTCAGACCTAAAAGGACCTACATGGTATGTGCTCACTAATAAGTGGATATTAGCCAAAAAAAAAAAAAAATGTACAGAATACCCTAGATACAGTCCATAGAACTCAAAAAGGTCAACAAGCTGAAGGGCCCAAGTGAGGATGCCTCAGTCCCATATGGAGGGAGAAGAAAGCAATTACAAGTGGGGTGGGAGGGAGAGACCTGGGAAGAAAAGTAGAGGGGGGAGTGAGGAGGAGGGGAACCTCATCTGGTATTGCATGAGTGAAAAGGACTGAAGCCCTGAGGGCCAGCAGAAAGAATGGAAACAGGCAAACTTGAGACATGTCTACAATTTTAATGTAAACAGGCATAGCTTTAAAGTTTTGTCTTATGAAGGAAAGGTTCTAGTAAGTTGAACTTCATTGTTATTTGATCAGAGGATTTAAAAAATGTTCTTCTCTGATTTCTTTAGTGGATTCCTGGTAATTCAGGAGTATATAATTTAATCTTCATGTATTTTATAGTTTCTTTAAATTTTTTTTTAATTTATTTATTTTATGTATGTGAGTACATTGTGGTTCTCCTCAGGCACATCGGAAGAGGGCATTGGATCTTATTACAGATAATTGTGAGCCACACTGTGGCTGCTGGGAATTGAACTCAGTACCTCTGGAAGAACAGCCAGTGCTCTTAATTGCTGAGCATCTCTCCACTGTCTTCATACTTCAGGACCTCCAGAGTATTGTCAATTATGGTTTGAATTATAATCGCACCCATATGCTCATATGTTTGAATGCATAGGGCCAGGCACTGAGGCTGTCCATCCCTGGACTGGGAGGAATCCTTGCACTAACATCAATAGTCAAACTCTTTTCTTTGCATCCTAAACATGGTAATCTGGGTTCCACACAATGCTAAATTCCAGTACCTAACAACTCTTCCTTCAGCTAATCACAGTGTTTGGGAATCAGGCATCTTGGCATGACTTACACTGTGTTCATCTCAGCATCTTTGAAATCTAAGTCAGGATGGAACTGGCATGAATTGAATCATTATGTATCTGACCAGATGTATCTGCATCACTCAAGTTTTCACACAAAAAAATAGTTTATACAGAACATCAGGCAATTGTTTTCAGGTCTGGTGACAATTGCATTTTAAGAGCTTGGAGCAGTTCTTGGGGCTTCACCTTCAGAGATAGGGTTTGTGTCTTTGCCTCTGCCTTAGCTTTTCTTCAGTCTCTCCATAGGCTCCTAGAACATCTGTGCTGGCAGTCAATTCATTAGAATAAATAATATCTTACCAGAAAAAAATACAACATTTATAGAGATAGGAAAAGAGGTTTGAATAAGTGTCTCTTGGTGGCCCTATTGGGTAGAGGTAGGGAAGCTCACATAGATCTTCTCTGCAAATGACCTGCATAAGCACAGGCACTCAGGGTTAGTCAGCTGATGAAATCAGCCTCTAGGTCCAGGTCCAGCAATGGTCCAGAAAGCTTCATTAGACTGTAAGGACACCATATCTCCCTCTCTACAGTTGAACCCTACAGAACCGCTGCTGACTGCCAGGTGATCATAGCAGAGTTGGCTGTAACGTTGTAGATCAAAGGACAAAAACTCTAACCCAAACAGGTAGACAGAACAGAGAGGAAGCCAAGGGCTTTGCACTTTTGACAATAATAAGACCTTTGAATATCCCCCATGTTAGAAAGTATGTTTCTGAGATCCGAGTTAGCTCCTGTTTTCCACATGCAATATATGTCACTTGTATATATGCACACAGTATGGAAGACATGGCAGCAGTATACCTGCATTGTAAAGGTTATTCTATCTCTATGTTGGTGATATTTTTTCCAGGAATTATTATCATTAGAGTTTGTCAAAGCAGCACTAAAATGTGCTATGGGAAGACGGAGGCCGTGGAGGACACAGGTTAGTAAAAAGAACAGTTAGCTTCTGAAGAACTGTCAATGATGTAAATCTGCTGTGTGTGTGTGTGTGTGTGTGTGTGTGTGTGTGTGTGTGTGTGTGTGTGTGTGTGTGTGAATGTGAAGGACAGAGGTTAGGTATTTTCCTCAGTTTTCTCTACTTTTTTATTTCTTTTTTGAGAGAGGGTCTTTCATTGAAACTGGAGCTCACCAATTTGCTTAAGCTAGATGAATAATGAGCTTCCTGGGTCCTCTTGTGTCTGCTTTCCCTAGTCCTAGGACAATAGACACATGCTACATTGTCCAGGATTTTGCATAGGTGCTGAGTATCCAATCTCAGATTCTCACACTTATGTGGCAATTACTTTGCCCACTATTAATTCTCTCCAGCTCCCCATGTCTGCCTCTGAAATCCTGCAGCAACCTCAGAGGGCCATATGTATTACTGTCGACCCTTGTTGGGTGGAGGCAATGACTATTAGCCTGTTTGTTTTTGCAGAGACAGCACATTAGAGAAGCACCTCTGACCTGTGCGGCTGCCCCGTCTTATCTTCCTGCCCTGCCTGGTCTCTTGCTCGATCTTATGAGTATTGCTTATCATCCTTCACAGCTGCTTCTTGTCTTTAGACATTAACCTCCTTTCCAGTGTCTGAGCGTAATTTAGAGAATTATTATCCTCTGAATAGAGTGTGAAAGGCATGGCCTATTTGTCTGAATATTGTTATCTTTTTCTTGAAGATCTAATATAAGCACCTAACAGCTGTGCTTTAGAGGATCTGGCCTGCTTTTTATGAGGTGATCTGAGGGCTTCTAACTTGACAGTCACATCTCTGAGTCCCTGGGTGAAGCAGAAGAGCACAGGCAGAAGGAGCACAGGGCCAGGATCATTTGCAATACATCCTGCATGAAGCTACAAGGTAGTATCCAGTGACCTCCAAGGTGTTCATTCACATAAATATTCTCTTGATATCATCTCTATTGGTGCTCTCATCATGTCTCAAAGATGTAACAATGTGTAAAACTCGGTTCCTTTCACCTGATGTTACCATTTGGATAAAATACAACACCTCCCATAGGCTCATGTGTTTGAACCATTGTAGGTGATATTGCTTGGAAAGCAATTTAGGTGATAGAATCTCATTGGAAGAAGTGGCCGCTGGGGACAGACTTTGAGTCTCTTTAACCTACCCCCAATTCCTATTTTTTCTTTCCTTCCTGACTACGTGTACAATATGAGCAGCCTATTTCCCACACCTGTCTCCATGTTGGCCCTGTTGCAATAGAATGTATCCCCCCCCCCCCCCGATCTAAAACAAACCTTTCCTTCCATTCCTGCTTGTGAGGTGTTTCATCACAGCAACAAGAAAGGTAAATAATGCAACAAGAAAAGTAATTACCACACCTACTATCCCTTCTAGCGAGTTTTATAAAGTAGAGCTTGTTAGAGCGAGAGTCACAAAAGTGTGGAGGCCACAAAAATGTTGTCAGCAGTAAACATTTCAGAGTGTGTAATGGGAAAGAGAGAAGGGGGATGCAAAACCAAATGTAATGAGTCTGAGGTGTTTCTGTCAGGGTTTGTCGGTATTGCATTAGGTAAGTTTACTACAGCCTTATTTCTGAGCTCACAACAGGTATACTTAGCTCTGTACTTGCGCGCCAGGCAATGCCACAAATGTTTCCTGAAATGCCTCAGTTCAGATTTAAGACTATTGTATGTTATGTTTGTTCTTACAAAAATACAATGGCTTAATTATGGGAACCAAAGACTTTTACTCTGCACTGCCATCATTTCTCAGCATGTATCAAGATAATGACTCATGGACTTGCATTGTTTTAGAATGCTTCATTGAACGCTTTCTTATTGAGTTGCTGACTAACATTAAAAAATGTTAGGCAGAGATGCTGACTTGAGTTTCATTTAAAAATGTTAGGTAAATTTTGGTTTAAGGTTAGGACAAAATTTACAACGATTTCTGAACTGACCCTAAACATCCTTTTGCCATGTTATACCTACTGGTTTATGCAAAGCAGCATTCTCAGCTGTGATTCTTATGAAATAAAAAAAAAAATCAGTCAACTTCAAAAAAAATCAAAGATGCTGTATGTCCTACAGCATCAAATATTCAGCCTAGATGTAGTTCTTTATATAAACATAAGCAAGCACATCCCACCAATTCCTATGTAAATTTGCCTCAATCCTTAATAGACAGTAAAATAATCTGTATAACAAGTATACATATTACTGAAGACTTATGTACTAGAACAATTCAAACATCTCTTGAGCAAAGTGGGGTCAGGAGGGAAAAGTCTTGCAAAAGGTAGCTCTAAAGAAGTAGCCAGTTATAAAGAAGTAGAGGAACAAACTCTGACAGCTCTGTTTACTTGTCTCAATTCAGAGTAAAGGATGGGATGCATTTCAAAACTCTAAGGGTTTTTTTTCCCCTTTTTAAAATATTTTTCTTTTATTGGATATTTTCTTTATTTACATTTCAAATGTTATCCCCTTTCCTGGTTTTTTCCCCAGAAACCCTCTATCCTTTTTCCCCTTCCCCCCTGCTTCTATGAGAGTTCTCCCTCACTCCCCCACCCACCCACACCTGCTTCCC
>JAPYYD010006346.1:0-11249 GCA_028551405.1 Uromys caudimaculatus
ATTCCTCCTCCCACCTACCCGCCCACCCATTCCCATATTCCCACCTTGACATTCCCTTTTACTGGTGCCCCTAGCACCCTCAGGCCCAAAGTCCTCTCCTTTCTCCCTGGTGGCCATCGAGGTGATTCTTCTGCCTCATATGTAGTTCAAATCATGGGTCAATAGATGTGTATTCTTTGGTTAGTGGTCTGAACTAGAGCTGAGAAAACAACTTTTAAGGTGAAGTGTTCAGAGTCACCACTTCCTGGATATGGCGGAGGAAGGGCTGTTCTGGTTGATCTCTGTACACTACAACATAGCCACACTCATTCACCCAGGTATAGAGTACAGTTATATTTTCATTTCTATAGAAAATAGCTGTAATAGAGATTATTTATTTTCCAAAACCAAATATTCCTATTGGGCTCTTTACAGAAAAAGTTTGACAGTCTTGATATAAGCCATGTATGAGCCTTGTGTTGATTTTAAAAATTAAATAAAATGGAAGGATGATTTCATCATATGATAGAGAGAATTATTTTACACACCTTCTTTAATATTGTTGAATAGTAATATCTTTATAAACATGAAGGTCTTGTTGTTTGAACATAACAACTTCAGAAATAGTATTTTGACCATGTGAAGTGATCAATCAGGATGCTAGAGCATTCAGGGTTCTACAACCTTTCCCTCCTTCTCCTGTCCAAGGTTTCTAAAGTATTCCATTAGTGAAACTTAAATCATTAATGAATAACTTGGACTTGAGACTTTATCATTTAAGAACAATCTCTTTACCCTTTAGGGAAAAAAAAAAAAAAAACATGCATGTTACACCCTTAACCCTATCCTCTTGACCTTTTTCTTCTGAATCTATCATCCAAGTTGTAAACATTTATATTCTTTTCTGTAATGATGACTATATTCTCACTGCAATTTGATTCCAAGGGTTGAAAGCCAATAGAGAAAACTAACACTTAAAACACCAATTAAAGAGTGTCCCTTATATGCTAAAAGAGAAATGATTTTGTCATCCCATGCATCATTAAAGTCCCAATTCCCCCTATCCTTTCTGTCAATGACTCTTTAGTCATAACTATGTTAGTCTACTTTTAATATGCTATCTATAAGAATTTATCTTAGGATCAAAATATATAAATAATCTAAATAATCAATTTTTGCTTTTTTTTTTTTTTAATATATATGAGTATTTTGCCTGCGTGTTGCTCTGTGCCCCACTTACATGCATGTCTGGTGCCCACAGAAAAACTGGAGGGACAGGTAGTTTTGGGTGGATTGTATATGCTGGAAATTGAACCCTGGTCCTCTAGAAGAACATTTAGTGCTCTTAGCCACTGATCCAATTCTCCAGCCCCTAAACATTCACTTTCACTATCTATTGATTCACCAAAATCTATATAATTACACACAAATAAAATAAATTATGCCCAGTTTTGTTTAGGTAAGAAATATTCTTTATGAAAGTAATTATGGTTTCCTTTTACCACAAAAAGTAAAAATATGTTAACTTTTCATATGAAAAAAAAAGATTCCTGCCACCGAGAAAATGAGCAGCAGCAATGTTAGTCAAATTGGACTAGCAATGAAGGGTTCTACTCATTTCTTGGCACTCCTATAATAAATTACTTACAAACTTAGAGGCTTAAAATATCACAGGTTACAATTTAGTATTATCTACTAGTTCTGCTGGCAGAAACCAAGAATGGGTCTGGTAAGATTAAAATGAAGGTGAATGGAAGTAAACTTCTTACTGGAGGCCTCAAGGGACAACAATCTATCTACCAGTTAGCTTTTACAAGCATGGAGACACTGCCCACATTCCTTGGCTGATAGCCCCTTTTTATCTTCATAGTCATCAGTGGTGAATCAAATCTTACCTTTCTTCATGCAGTCTTATTCTCACACGAAGGTCCTTGTGTTGAAATTGTATCCAACCAGGTTAATTAAAGCAATTTTCCTACCTCATAATCATCAATCAGAATTCTGGAAGTTCTTTTCTCATTTGCAACTGAACAGAACAAGTGTAGAGGTTCTAAGGGCTGGGACTTGGACATATTTATGAGACCAAATATAACATATTTCCCTGGATATTTTGTTTTGGAAAAGATAGTTTAACAGCTATAATCATTCTATATTAAATATGAGCAAAAGCCAGTGTTTTATATGGTTGTCACAGTTTTATTTCCTGTTATTGTAATAAACTACTTCAATAGGAACAGCTCATGATTTCAGGTAACAGACCATTATTTTGGAAAAGTCAAGGCAACAGGAAGAAACAGATGGAGAAGGGACAGGAATAGGATAGGATAGGGAGATAGAGAAAGACACGATAGAGAGAAAGAGAGAGAAAGAAAGAGAGAGAGAGAGAGAGAGAGAGAGAGAGAGATCCACAATCAAGAGCAGAGAGAGAATGAATGCATGTATGGTGTACTCAGCTGGCTTATTCTAGTTTCACACAGTTCAGGATTCTTGCCTAGGGAATGATCCCACTTACAGTGGACAAGTCTTCCCAACTCAATGAATAATATTAATATACTCCTCATGCTTACAATCCAGAACAAGCTCTCCAATCCTTCACTGAGACTTTCCTAGTGACTCTAGATTTATTAGACTGTGTCAAATCTACAGAAAATAACCATTCAACTTATCTATTCTAGTAATGCTGACAATGACAAAGGGTTATATATCAAGCTTGAAGATGAAACTTAAAATGCATCTTTAAATTTTTCATATTTGGCAAGCAAGATGGCTCAACAGATAAAAGCACATGCCAAACAAGCTTGATGACTTGAGTTCATTCTCAGGTGCCGACGTGGAAAGCAGAATACCAAATCCTGTAAGTTGTCCTCTCCCACACTCCCACTTTGCATGTGCACCATATGATAATAAAAAATAAAATAAACTTTTGAGCCAAATGATTACATTGATGCTATGGCATAAGATTTTCCAGTCTCAAAGAAATCTTTCATGTTTTTATCTACCTCCTTCTAGGATGAATACACAGCTTTGTCATCAAATGCCTGACTACCTGTTTTTTCTTTTCCTATAAAGTAATAACTGAAGTTTTAGCTCTCTTTAAACTTACCTCATTTAGCATCATTTTACATGTCTCTATAGCCTTTTATGTGAGAAAATGTCAGAATCCAAAATTTTATAATTAGTAAAAATACCCCCGGTAAACCCAAAGTCTTCTAGTCTTCTATAGTATGAACACATAATAAGCACACATCAAAATACACAACATAAAGGTTGCTGAGGAATCTATTAAGCCACTTAATTCATTATAATAGTTACAATCCATAAAGGGCAGGGCTGCATATAAGTCCATTCTATCCCTCTCCCCCACTGTCCCTCCTCTTCCTCCCACCATCCCCTCCCCCTGCCCTGTCTTCCTCTCCTATGAAAGAGGATATTTGTTAAAATCTATAACAAATATGAAACCATGGTGAAAGAACAGGAAGGCAGAAAAATGATGAAATTAAGATGCCTTCAAGTACTTCATGCAAAGATGTAGCTAAAAGTGCAAGAAAGGAACACCGGAGAGAGGGTAGATCTAGGACATGGCAATTTATAAATCATATCTGAGAAAATTTGAAGTAAAACAACAAGTATCAAAGCATCTTTCAAGATTTATTGGTTACATTATATCCATAGATCCTACTAGGGTAAGAGAAGTGAAGAGCAGAACGTAGTCCCTGCTTTTATGAAAACTACTGTCATGTCATTACGTGTTCTTTTTCTCAGTGCTGTGAAAGAATAATGACAAAGTTAATTTAAGGGAGAGGTCTATTTTGTTTTCAGTGGATGCTGGGCACAATAGCAGAGAAGGCATGGCCCTGGGAGGTGGAGGCAGGAGGTCACATCACAGGAGGCAGGAAACAGTATGTTTGGATCTGGAAGTGGGTATCACTTTCTCCTATCTTGTTCACAGTCGCAAAGTTTCCACAAGCTCCCAAAAGAGCATTAACAGATCAGGACAAAACATTCACTCAAGGAACTGGGAGCCAGTGTTACGTGCAAACCAAAAGAGACTCTAAGCAGAGACAATTACTGAGCTAGCTTTCATCACCTCCATTCACTCTCTAGCTTGAGCACTACATTCTCTACCTGGTGTGTACGTCACTTCCTGTTATACTCCCAGCACTAACTGCATAAGCCAAGTTCATAATCTCTATGGTCAATCTGTAGCTTCTGTTTTTATTTTACAGCCATCTCTTACAATATACACTGAATCTTAGATACCTTTCATATGTATCCTTCTCCATGATCCATGCCTTCATATTTCATATCAAAGTAGATGGCTGTCAAAAGTATATCTACTGAGCCTTATTACTGAACTCTACCCTACAGAATCTTAACACAAATGCCCAGATATGGCCTTCCTCCTAAAACATAGACATTACTTTTCTTGATATATGGCAATATTTTTCCAGTTGTATAAGCCATAATTCCAGAATTCATCTATATCTTCTTCCTCACAATCTCTTCCTCAATCCCACAAAAAGCCTGTCTACTACCCAGTCTACATCTGACTTTCTTTACTGCATCAGCTATTGCCCTAAGGACGGTAGCCTCTGACCTGTGTATACATTATAATAGGCACCTACGGTCTTTCTCGCCTGTGGTCTTTCTCCCTATGTTCCACGATGTTCCACGTCTGTTCCGTAGTTGCATCATATCCTGTGATAGCTGTGTCCTAAAAGAACTTCTCCCTTGGCTAAACGGCCAAAGTGATTGTTAACTGCTATAGTCCTAACACTAGGCATACAACTCAGTACCTTCTTATTTTATGAGCGATATTACCCTAAGTTCTCCCATCAATATTAATTTCTTTTATCACCTTCCACACATCCATTGTCTACTTTTATCTTTTATTTAATTTGCCCTTATTAATGGAATATATATTTCTTCTTCCTTAAGAGTAGGGAGATGTCTTCATCAACTTTATATGTTTCCTATACTAAGAGATCACAAAACAGTATTCAAAAGGCAAATTGACCCTAACACATGAGTAATGATGCCCACATTTCAAAATTCTCACAATATGGGTCTACGAGAGGCAGGTAAAGCCCGTTCGTCTGAGTCTGAGTGTCTGAACACACGGTGGAGAGAGAACTGACCCCTGAAAGCTGTGCTCTGACATGCTTGGGCCTAGCATAGCACACTTGCAACCACACTCATACATGCACACACACATTTCTAAAATTCATTTCACACAGCTATCATCTCATGGCTATCATTTTACTCCTAGTGAGGAGACTGGTTAGGATCCATGTAAGTTCTAAGGAAAGCCACACCAGTGGGAGCAGTAACCACTCAGTCATGTTCCTATAAGAAGTCATGGACCAGCTTTACATTCTGTGAGGACATAAGAACTCGTAAACTTTGTAAGCATACATATATTGCTCAAGATAACGACATGATGCCACTGTACATTTCTTTCTTTTTTTTTTTTTTATATACTTTATTTACATTTCCAATGTTTCCCCCTTTCTAGATCTCCTCTTTGGAAACCACCTATCCCCTGCCCCTCCCCTACCTCTATGAGGGAATTCCACCTCCCACCCACCCGCCCACCCACTCCCATATTCCCACCTTGACATTCCCCTTGACATTCCCCTTTACTGGGGCCTCTCCTCCCCCTGATGGTCAACAAGGCCCTCCTCTGCCACATATGTGGTCGGAACCATGGGTCCCTCCAAGTGTATTCTTTGGTTGGTGGTCCAGTCTCCAGGAGGACCGGGGGGGGGGGGGTCAGGCCAGTTGACACTGTTGCTCCCTCCATGGGGCTGCAAACTCCCTCAGCTCCTTCAGTCCCTTCTCTGACTCCTCCACCTGGGACCTCACTCTCAGTCTAGCAGTTACTGTTAAGTGAAACATTCAGTATTCTGAACATTTGGGCTAATATCCACTTATCAGTGAGTACATACCATGTTCATTCTTTTGTGACTGAGTTACCTCACTCAGGATGGTATTTTCAAGTTCCATCCATTTGGCTGTGAATTTCATGAGGTCATTGTTTTTAATAGCTGAGTAGTACTCCATTGTGTAAATGTGCCACATTTTCTGTATCAATTCTTCTGATGAGGGACATCTGGGTTGTTTCCAGCTTCTGGCTATTATAAATATGGCTGCTATGAACATAGTGGAGCATGTGTCTTTATTACATGTTGGAGCATCTTCTGGGTATATGCCCAGGAGAGGTATAGCTGGGTCCTCAGATACACTGAATCTAATAGAAGAGAAAGTGGGGAAAAACCACTGGGCATTTCTAAAACTCCAGAAGTAATTAATGTCAATGCTCTACCTCATTCATACTCATAATTTCTACTTCTTTACAACATAGCTTCCTTGTGAGAACACATGTGAAATTTACCAGTTAGAGATCACAGATTATTTCACTGCAGCCTTCCATCGACTTCACTGATGTAGACGAGGGCACTGAAGCAGATTAAGCCCACTCCCTGAGTGCTCAGTATTGGTTCGTGGCAGAGATCAGATCACAACAATTTTCCTAGTGAATTGGTACTGGGTATCTGTGTAAAACAGAACAACTCACATGCTGAACTTTTCATCTAGGCGTTAAGGAATGTGGCTCACTCCTCTAAAACAAGGAAATCTGCATTTGGGTGTGAGGCCACAGCCCTGAACCAGATGGCACAGAAGAACATTGCCAGAAGAACATCTTTGTTGCTCTGTGTGAGCCATGTAGCCCTTTTAACAAGAGCCAAACGGCTGGTGGGATGGACATTGCCAGACTGAGATACTACCTTTCATATGGTAGTGTCTCATAAAAAAGCACTGACTGTTCCTTCTTCAAGACTATGCCCAGCACTTCTTACAGTAATATGTATCTATCTATATACATATATTTGAGTCATTTTTAAGAAGCCTAAAATGGAGGCATTTTGTTCTTTCTAAAGAATTTTTAAAGCCTAAAGTACAATATATGTATCAAGGAAACCACAGTCCTAAACATATAAACATGATTAACATATTGCAGGATTCTAAGAAGCCACTCTTCCAAATCATTTTTTTTTAAGATTTATTTATTTATTATATGTAAGTATACTGTAGCAGTCTTCAGACATTTTTTTCTTCTTGCTCCAGCCCCACTCGCTCCACTGTAGCTGTCTTCAGACAGCCCAGAAAAGGGCATCAGATCTCATTACGGATGGTTGTGAGCCATCATGTGGTTGCTGGGATTTGAACTCATGACCTTCGGAAGAGCAGTTGGCGCTCTTAACCGCTGAGCCATCTCTCCAGTCCCTCCCAAATTCTTAACATCCCAAAATCAGTTCAAACATTCCCTTGGTAGTCTTGGGGGGGGGGGGCAATGGAATTGCAAAACTGAACAAAGATAATGCATCAAATCTTTACATTTGCCCAAGTTCCCATTAAGAGCAGAGTTTTTAAGCTAATACCCAATAAATATATTTAAAAATTATAAAAAATGAGAGAAGTAGAAGGGAGTGGCCATTCCTCAGACTGCCCATGGTCCCCTTCCTGTGTACATTCACTAATGAGCACCGGAGAGAAATTCTTACCATTTCTGCTCTTTGACATTCACATACCTAATAGAAAACTATTAACAGGAAGCATAGCCTCACTAATGAGACCAAATCCTCAAAGGCCTGTTTTTAAGATGGATTTTACCAGAGCCAAATGCGCTTATAAGGAAACTTCCTTAAAACTCAGGATCAATTTTTTTTTTTTTTTTTTTTTTGGTTTTTCAAGACAGGGTTTCTCTGTGTAGCCCTGGCTGTCCTGGAACTCACTCTGTAGACCAGGATGGCCTCGAACTCAGAAATCTACCTGACTCTGCCTCCCAAGTGCTGGGATTAAAGGCGTGCGCCACCACTGCCCGGTCTAGGATCAATTTTTAAATGTGGAAATAAGAAATATCATCTCTTTGTAAGTCCTTTTCCAGGACCCACTCCCATTCACAACCTTATGGCAACAGGAAGAACAAGTACCAATAGGTGAGACCCCTAATAACAAAGAACTGGCTTGGACGGAAGATGGGCAGATATTTAGGCCCCAGTGGGCACACTGTATTTATGTCGCTTACAGACAACCACTCTATAGCTCACTTACTATGGACAAACATGGCTCATGCAAAGGATGGGAAGCACCTAGGCATGGCGCCATTACATGAAAAGACTGTAATGCAGAGGAACAAGCAGTGGATGCTTCAGTTCATATTCAGTTCATTCATCTCAGGCTGCCCTTGTCATCTACTTTTGATATTTGAATTACAAACAAATATTTCAAAATAAAGCATACCTATTGGCATGTCTAACCATTGTGTAAGTAAGCTATTAGACAGTAATGGGGTTAGAATACATCCAAACCACAATATTAGACTCAGATCAAGAATGAAATAAAAATTCCATCCAATTACGGATCCTGTTCGTTGAGCAAAGCAAGTTTATTTGCTGTCATGTTTGGATATTGAAGAAAGATTTCTCGCATTTGTTTCTCATCTGCTTTCCATTACATGTACACTTAAAATATGTGTTTCACAATCTTAGCAGTGCACACATGCCAGAAAAACACTTTTATGAATCACAAGGGCACAATTTCATTCTAAAATAATGCAACTATATATGATAGAACCAGTAAGTGTCTAATTACCAAATTCATAAATTATGATGATTTCAAAAAATTGCTATCCATCATGTTGTCTACAAAATAAAATTAATCTGCATGCAGCTACAGATAAACAATATGAACACCCCTGCACAGATGTGAGAAGTAGAGGAGACAGTGTATCTCACAGAAAGTCACAGACAATCAAGCCTGAAGTTTGTAAGGCCAAGGTCATGTATCAAATATTTCTAATCCAATGAACCTATCTTCACTAACATTTTCTTAAGTATTTTTATTTTATTTTTTAAAGTGAGTATGAATGTTTTGTTTGCATGTGTATCAATCTACAACAAATGTGCCTGGTGTCCACAGAGGCCAGAAGAGGGCATCAGATCCCCTGGCACTGGAATTACCAATGGTTGTGAGCTGCAGTGTGGGTGTTAGAAACCTTACCTGGTCCTCTGCAAAAGCAGAAGTGCTCTTAACCACTGAGCTATCACTCTAGCTCCCTCCAACAGCAAGTTTAGATTTCTGGAGTCAAGAGCAATTAAACAAATAAAAAAATTTCCTTCATATGATAAAATCTGTAAAACAGGCATACATTTAGCTTCCAGAAATGTGGATTAGTTTCAGTAAATTCATATTCTCTCTCTCTCTCTCTCTCTCTCTCTCTCTCTCTCTCTCTCTCTCTCTCATGCAAGGCAAGTACTCCAAGTTCAGTAAATACCCTCCTTCAGTACTCACAGAATAATAAAAAAAAATGGAAAACATTCTCATCAACAAAATGTTACAACTCAGTGAAAGATGTCAATGCACAACTGAGCATAGTCTATGGCAGCCTTAGAAAGCTGACTGTGATGACATCCCAAAACAGGCAGAGAGCTATGAGCAGGTCCCCTGTGGCCTCCTGTAAGGGAACAATGCAGAGCACACAGCAGCCAGTAAAGTGAAATTTTGGGAAAAAAAATGCTGACCTATTCTTAATGATAAATTCAACTAAGTAAGTAAGTAAATAAGTAAGTAAGTAAGTAAGTAAGTGACAAACACACAAGTATCTATTTGCTTGCTTTTGAGGTTTGAAGAAAGGGGAAATACAGAAATACAGCACAACCATCCTTCCAAGTAAGTATGATATGTGTAGTGTGGGGATAAAACTGATAGTGAGATGGAGGGACTCAGAGCATGAACAGCAGTTCTCAGTGTTGTCATAGTGGATGGAGGGACTCAGAGCATGAACAGCAGTTCTCAGTGTTGTCATAGTGGGATGGAGGGACTCAGAGCATGAACAGCAGTTCTCAGTGTTGTCATAGTGGATGGAGGCACTCAGAGCATGAACAGCAGTTCTCAGTGTTGTCATAGTGGATGGAGGGACTCAGAGCATGAACAGCAGTTCTCAGTGTTGTCATAGTGGATGGAGGGACTCAGAGCATGAACAACAGTTCTCGCAGTTGCTCAACTGGGTCTTGAGAGTCTCCAGATCTACTTAGGCCACTTGAAAGATCAAACTTATTTCCACAATAATTGATATTCGCTTTACTTACTGTGCTCTCTTTTGGAGGCTGGTACTGTACTCTAGACAACACCACACTGTGCTGACACTTTATTCTTACCACTAGCTGCTTCCCAGTTCTGGACAAGTAGAAGAAGAACAACAACAAAGCATTCTCGTGAGGCAATAGGATTATAAATCTTATTAAACTTCCACCCTTGAAGTTATATCTTTTTAATGTTCTGTGTGACAGAACAGGAAATATGCATAAAATACCTTATACAAGATGGTTCTGAAAAGAAACCACCCGTATGAATCCCCTTTGAGAACTTACTATTATTTGAAGGTCATGCTACTTCTACTTGAACAAGTGACTGATCAACTACTATTATTCGAAATTTTGGTATTTGAAGGAAAACAAATTATAATATTTATTACAAGTAACAAAAAGACCTCAGAAGATGGAAAGCTTTCCCGTGCTCATGGATTGGCAGGATTAATATAGTAAAAATGACCATCCTGCCAAAAGCAATCTACAGATTCAATGCAATCCCCATCAAAATTCCAACTCAATTCTTCATAGACTTAGAAAGAGCAATTCTCAAATTCATTTGGAACAACAAAATACCCAGGATAGCAAAAGCTATTCTCAACAACAAAAGAACTTCTGGGGGAATCAGCATTCCTGACCTCAAGCTGTACTACAGCGCAGTAGTGATAAAAACTGCATAGTATTGGTACAGTGACAGGCAGGTAGATCAATGGAATAGAATTGAAGACCCAAAAATGAACCTACACACCTATGGTCACTTGATCTTTGACAAAGGAGCTAAAACCATCCAGTGGAAAAAAGACAGCATTTTCAACAAATGGTGCTGATTCAACTGGCGGCCTACATGCAGAAGAATGAGAATTGATCCATTCCTATTTCCCTGTACAAAGCTCAAGTTCAAGTGGATCAAGGACCTCCACATAAAACCAGCTACACTGAATCTAATAGAAGAGAAAGTGGGGAAAAGCCTCGAACACATGGGTACCGGGGAAAAGTTCCTGAATAGAACACCAATGGCTTATGCTCTAAGATCAAGAATCAACAAATGGGACCTCATGAAATTGCAAAGCTTCTGTAAGGCAAAGGACATTGTCAATAGGACAAAATGGCAACCAACAG
>JAPYYD010006347.1:0-11249 GCA_028551405.1 Uromys caudimaculatus
GGGGGGTGGGGTGGAATTCCCTCCTAGAGGCGGGTTGGGGAGTGGATGGGGGGTATACAAAGAGGAGACTCAGAAAAGGGGAAACATTGGAAATGTATATAAAGTATCAAAAATAAAAAAGGAGGAAAAAAAAAAAAAGAAAACTGAAGACAGCTTGAGTAATCCTGCAATTGTGGAATATCCCTCTACTTTATTTGCATATAGTGTCCTTTCATTCCAAATGATATGAAGGACAAGTGATGGGACTATTTTTTGATCAATGTAGGTGCCTCATATCCATTGTTTGCTCTGGGGAATTTCCATAATCTAGAGACAGTTCAAGTAAATCCGTGTGATACCTTTTCTTGGTTATTGTGTCTGAGAATTAACTCTTTTAGTTCACGCTCACTCAAATCTGATACCAATTTCTTGAATCATTTACAGACTAAGGTTAATCATATCAATACTCATCATTACACGTTATATGATCATTACAAAACTAATGGATCACTTAGATTCTGACCATCTCATTCTATATATTGCAACAGAAAAGTACCTAGTATTCCAGTGACCTGGGGTGGAGTGTAGGGTTGGACCAGGTGGGGGTTGGGTGATACCCATAAGGGACTCCACCTTCTCAGAGAAAGGGAGGGGAAAATGGAAGTGAGGAGCTGTGAGAAGAAGAACTAGGAGAAGAGGGGATCTGATATTGGTATGTAAATAATTAATTATGAAAAAAATCTTAATTAATTTATATATTTATTTACATCCCATATGCTTTCCCCCTTCTCAATTCTCACCTTAAGAGTCCTTCCTCTTATTCATTCCCCTTTCTCATATGGAAGATTGGGCACTGCCCTGGGAATATCACCACCCATCAAGTCTCTGCAGGGTTAGATACAATCTCTTCTGATGTAACCAGAGAAGGCAGTCCTATGTGCTGGGTGCTCCGGTCCAAGACTTGTATGTTCTAGAGCTCAGTCTCTAAGAGCTGATCAAGGGACCAGGTTAGATGAGTCTTTTTGGTCTTTCTGTGGAATTTCTATCTCCTTCAGGCCCCTCAATCCTTTCTCCAACTCTTTCATAAGAGTCCTTGACCTCCGTTCTATGTTTGGCTGTAGGTCTATTCATCTGTTTCATTCAGCTATTGGGTAGAGTTTCTCAAAAGACAGTCATGCTAGTCACCTTTCTGGAAGCATATCAGAGTCACCAGCAGTGTCACCTGGGAGCCTCCCTTTCATCCTAGTCTCTGGGACTTCCTAGAGATTCCCCAACCCACAGCACCTGCAGTTGGAGATTTGCATTTATTCTCCTGTCCCTCTGGCCCTGTCTCTCACCACACCTGATTATGGCCCTGTCATTGTCTCCCAATCCCCTCCCCCACTCAGGTTCCTTCTTCCATGTACTTCATACTATTTTATTTCCCCTTCTAAATCAGATTCCTGCATCCTTTCTTGGGCATTCTTTCTTAAGTTCTTTGGGTCTGTGGGGTGTATCATAAGTATCCTTTACTTTATGGCTAATATCCACTTATCAGTGAGTACATACCATGCATGTCCTTCAAAATTTGGGTTACCTTAGACAAGATAATATTTTCTAGTTCTGTCCATTTGCTTGGAAAGTTGATGATGTACTTGATTTTAACAGCTGAATAGTATTACATTCTGCAAATAAACCACATTTTCTGTATCCATTCATGGTTTGAGGGGCTTTGGGTTATTTAGAGTTTCTAGCTAGAATGAATGAAGCTGCTATGAGCAGAGTAGAGCATATGTCCTTGTGGTCTGTTGGAGCATTATTCGGGTACATGCCCAGGAGTGGTATAGCTATGTCTTCAGAGAGAGCTATTTCCAGTTTTTTGAGGAAGCACCATACTGATTTACAGAGTGCTTGTACAAGTTTGAATTCCCAACAGCAGTGGTTACGTGTTCCTCATTTTCCACATATTCATCGGCATGTGTTATCACTTGAGTTTTTGATCTTAGCCATTCTGAAATTTGTAAGATGGAAGCTCAGAGATGTTTTGGTTTGCATTTCCCTGATGACTAAGAACCCTGGATGTTTCTTTAAGTGCTTCTTGGCCATATTATATTCTTCTGTTGAGAATTCTTGGTTCATCTCTTTGCCCTATTTTTAATTTGGGGTGGGGGGTTGTTGGTGTTTATCTTCTTAAGTTCTTTATAAATTGTGGACATTTGCTTTCTATCAGATATAGGGTTGGTGAAGATCTTTTACCAGTCTGTAGGAGCTGCTATTTTGTCCTATTGACACTGTCCTTTGACTTACAGAAGCTTTTCAGTTTCATGAGGTTCCATTTATCAATTAGTGTTCTTAAAGCCTGATCCATTTGTGTTCTGTTAAGGAAATTATACCAACACATTCAAGGCTATTTCCCACTTTCTCTTCGATGAGATTTAGTGTATCCCTTTTTATGTGGATGTCCTCATTCTACTTGCACTTGAGTTTTGTGCAGAGTTATAAAGATGGATTTATTTTCATTATACCTGCACCATGTGCTGAAAATGCTTTCATTTTCCATTGTACAGTTTTCAATTCTTTGTCAAAAATCAATAGTCCATAGGTGTCTGGGTTCATTTCTCGGTATCTGCTTCAATTCTGTTGATCAACTTATCTGTTTGCATACAAATATCACACAGTTATTTTTTATAACTATTGCTTTATAGTATAGCTTGATGTCAAGAATGTTGAGTCCTCCTGAAGTTCTTTTATTGTTAGGATTGTTTCAGCCAACCTAGGTTTTTTGTTTTCTATATGAACTTGAGAATTGCTCAGGCAAGGTCTATAAAAAATTGTGTTGCAATATTCCTGGGAATTGCTTCACCAGTTTTCATAACATTAAATCTACTGTTTCATGAGCATGGGAGCTCTTTCGATCTTCTGATACCTTCTTCAATTTCTTTCTTCAGGGGCATAAAGTTCTTGTTATATAAATCTCTTACTTGCCTGATTACACCAAGGAATTTTATTTATGTTTGTTGTGAAGGATGGGGTTTCCCTGATTTCTTTTTCAGCCTGTTTATCATTTGTATAAAGAAAGGTTTTGATTTTTTGAGTTAATTTTATATCTTCTTGGTGGAAGTTGTTTTTCAGCTCTAGGAGATCTCTCGTAGAATTTTGGTGGTCACTTACGTATACTATCAAGTCATCTGTGAAGAGCAATATCTTGACTTCTTTCCAATTTTTCCACTTGATTTCCTTTTGTTGTCTTATTTCTCTAGCTAGAAATTTAGCAGATAGGGAGAGAGTATTCAGCCTTGTTTTGTCAATGAGTTCAGTGGGATTGCTTTAGGTTTTTCTCCATTTAATATGGTATTGGTTATTGGCTTGCTACATATTATTTTTAGTATGTTTAGGTATATGTGTTGAATCCATGACTCTCCTATACTTTTAACATAGCATGGTATTGGACTTCGTTAAAGGCTTTTTCGGCACCTAATGAGATGATCATGTGAATTTTTTTACTTTGTTTATATAAGGGATTATGGTGATGGATTTTCATAAATTGAACCATCCCTCCATCCTTGGGATGAAGGCTACTTGATCATGTTCATGCTGAATGATGTTTTTTATGTGTTCTTGGATTTTGTTTGCAAGAATTTTGAGTATTTTTGTGTTGATGTTCATAAATCAAATTGATCAGAACATCTCTTTCTGTGTTGGGTCTTTGTGTGGATTAGATATCAGGGTGACTGTGGTGTCATTGAATGAATTAGGAAGTGTTTCTTCTGTTGCTATTTCTTTGGAATAGTTTGAGGAATATTGGTATGAGCTCCTCTTTTGTCCCGGTCCTCGGGGAATTCAGTGTGGTCCTAGGGAAAGGGGACTGATGGATGAAAGAACAAGACAAGAAACATGAGGTACCTGGGATCAAGACAGAGTCTCTCCATTCAAGCTCCAATATTTACTTCAGAGTAGTGGATTAAGAGTACAGGAGGGCAGGAAAGTTACACATGACCCAAGGCTAACCCACTACCACCGGTTTACAGGAAATACCAGGCATTCTTTCAATATCTGGGACTCGAGACTGTAAACACGCTGTCCTATCTAACCTTGCACCTTAACTGAATGTGCTTCACAGAACAGTGGGTAGCTTCCTGGGTTTGGCTCCTGACATCTCCTCCCTTTTATTTTATTTTATGACCTGCATGACGACCAGTGAGTGAACAAAGGCCTGTCTTAAAGACAGGTGGGTGTTAACCAGGGAGTGGGAGCATTGATCCTGATTCCTCCAGGAAATCTCTTATGTCTTTGAGATAACCCAAGAATGGTGTCTTTTTGAGACTAGAGGTTCTAGGTGACCTTCTATAATTTAAGGAACACCTCTGAACACCAACCTCTGTGCAATTAGGTTTGCTCCACAGGGGACTCAGAAGCAGTATGCATGGTCCTCCCCTTGCAGTGCTTTGCCTTGTACCTCTCCTGATGCCCATACTGCTGGTAAGCAAGTGTGCACAAATCTGAGTTTTGTGCAGCTCCCATAGGAGTCTCACTGGCCTCAGGCACTTCAATGCCTCAGTCAATTAAATCAAGGCAGTGGTAATGGGCTTGTAAAGGTCAGAATGCCAAGGAGTCAACCTGCTGTTCTAAATGCCAATCTAAATCCTCCTGAATACTCAAAACATTAGTAACAGTTTTTGCTAAATGATTAACAAAGGTAGCTTTCTTAACTTCTTGTGCCAAAGCAATTGTAGATGAAGTGGTGGTAGCTATCAATGTAATTAAAGCTGCTATATCAGTGATAATCAAACTCACTACCCTCTTGCTTCTGCTTAAAGTCTGACTCACTTCTTCCAATACTTGCAAGCCCTTTTTAGAATACCAAGGTCCTGTAAAACTCACAGGCAATAAAAAAAAAGTTAGTTGATAGACCATCATAACAGATATGCCAGATTTCATCACTTTCAACACAATTAGAAAGTGTACAGTCAATACAACTTACATTAAATACTGCAGAAGAAAGAAAATTTTAACATGACCAATTAATAAAAGATTAGAAGCCTTAACACATGCACTAACACTTGTTCAAAGTCCAGATCCTGTCCCAACTTTATCTCTTGCTAACATAACATCATAGATAACTGCAGCTAACTTCCAAATATGTCTCTGAAAATGTCCATAACTAGCTTTCCCAATGAAGACTGTCATTTCCAATATTGGATTGATATCTATATCAGTTCATGATTGAGTCAGAATAACTGGTCTCATTAAGGGAAAGAGAAAAGTCATTATAACTTCTCTTATTGACTGATTTTTTTGAAGCAGTTTCCAGTCTCCATGTTCTCTGTCCCACAAGGTCTAAAATCCTGAGGCAAGGCAGCTTGTCCAATCTGGGATATAGATAAGCAAAGGTAGGTCAGGAACAGATGTCCAATACAGCTTTCCTGTCATCATTCTCAGAGCACTCAGCAAGCTCATGGTCGGCATCACTCTTTGTCCCAGCATCAGTATGTCTCACCAATCACTCTGGCAGCTAGCATGCTCCTTTAGCATCCTGTAGAAAAAACACAAAAATGCCCTCTTCCCCATATTAAATACCTGATCTGGATCATGCCATGTGCCTGTAAATGGATCCTTCCATTTCATCTAGGCATAAGTATGTCTAGTTGTAGGGTGCCATAGACACTTAGCAGAGAGTTCCTTGGCATCCAAATTTTAAGAATTTAAAATAAAAGGCATGATTTAAATAATTTTGTGTTGTATAGGGATATAACTTCCCCTTTTTTATTTTATGAAGATATTATTTTGAAGTTGCACAATACCTTGTCCTTGAGAATTACAAGAAATCCAAATAATATGGAAATATTAAATTGTTGACAGAAAGTCTCAAATGCATGACTGTAACAGCCAGTTCCATTATCTGTTTTAATCTGATTGGGAACACCAAGCATAGAAAAACAATGCAGGCAATGACTGATTATATTTTTAGTTGCTTTTCCTGTTAAAGCAGTTGCAACTAGAAAGCCTAAAAAAGTGCCAATAGTCACATGTACATGTTTTAATTTTCCAGAATCAGAAATATGAGTAACATCCATTTGCCATAATTGGTTAGGTATAAGTCCTTGAGGATTAACACCATTATGTGGTACCAGTAGAAACTGAGGACATTCAGAACAAGTCTTTACCATTTGACATGCACATTTCCTAGAAATACCAAATTATTGTCTCAAGCTATTACTATTTTGATGATGTAAAGAATAAGATTGTTTGGCTAATTGTTCCTGTGTAAGGCCTATAACCTTCTTGGTATACAAATTTTCTGTGGCATTGCCCTCACTAAGGTGTCCGGGCAATCGAGTAAAAGCTCTTAAATATCCTACAAAATAAGGAACTGTACATTCTCTTAAACTGAGTTGTATTGTAATTGCAAAATTCGAGAATTAGCAGTATCTAAAAAAGGAAAAGTTTCAAGTAATTGTAAACCATGAGCTATACATCAGCTATCAGTATATAAATTAAAAACTTGATTTTTTAGCAATTAAAAAACAGCAGCTACAGTGTGTAGTTCAATTACTTGTGCTGAAGCAGGGGAAACTCTAGAGATAAACATGTGTTCCAATCACATATGCTGCCTTCCCATTAGATGAGTCATCTGTAAATACAGTAAGTGCATTTTCTATGGGCTGCATGTGTAAATTTACAGGAAATACAAAAGCATGCATAGAGGCAAACTGGAACAACTTATCTTTTGGATAATGATTATCAATTTTCCCTGAAACGTTTGCACATACAATAGGCCAAATATCAGTATTTTGTAACAACCAATTTAATTGCTGTTTGGAATAAGGAATAAATATTTCATCAGATTCTTTCCCAAAATATTTTTATGATTCTATTCTATAATTCTGTATTAATACACCAACAGCTTCATAATGGGGTATTAAAACTTTACTTGGAGATGAAGAATGATGAATCCATATTAACAGTCCCTTTAGCCAAAGAATTGCTGAGGGCACATGAGTTGTAGCAATAATGCAAACAGCCAACATTTGATCTGTATTTTATATAATGTATCTGTTGTTGAACAATAGCTTCTTTTACTATCTGTAAAGCTATTTGTCTCTCATCAGTTAACTGTCCAGAGGAATTAGAATTTGCATACCCCTTGTTATCAAACAGAGGCTTAAGTCCACCTGTGATGAGCCTAAGGTGAAGTCTTAGTGAATCATCATCTCCTAACAACTTTGAAAATACTTGAACTTTCTGTGCCACAGTTTGTTTAGGATATAACTGAGGCCCCAAATATTGAAAAGGACACTGTCTTTGAATCTTTTCTGGAGCAACAACCACTCTAAAATTTTAAAGTTCATTGTACAAGAGCACAGACTTGTAGTAAAACTTCTTCAGAGGGAATCAGCCAATAAAATACCTTCCATAATGAATAATATACACTGAAACATTCAAAGTCCTAGCATCTTTTATTGAAGCAGCTAAAAGCCTTACATTATGTAAGAAAAAAAAATTTCTGTTGCTGCTTCAATACAAGATGCTAGGACTTTGAATGTTTCCTTGAGGCAAAACTTTCCAGTGATATCGCTTCATGGGCTTTTCAAAATTATACACTCACTAAAAACAAACTCTTTGTAATCATCAAGATGTAAAGGGACAGTGTAAAAACGATCTTCCAAATCCATAATAATTCTATATGTATTTCCTGGAATGGCAGCTAGAGTAGGCAAGCCAGGTTCTAATGTCTTTACAAGTTCTATAGCCTCATTAACCTTTCATAAATCTTAAGTTTGAACTTTATTTTGGATTAATGGAATAACTAATCCCTTGGAGGTAAGTATATCAGCTCCAATGTCTATTAATCCTTCAAATTTTTCTTCAATTATTAATTTAAGGTTAGGTCTCTTATTAGTAATAGATTTAACTCAGTACACATCAGAGGAACCAGAGCCATCCTGTCCTCTCCCACTCCTTAAGGAAACTAAAACAAGTTGAACAAGTCTTTTGTTAATGCCATAGGGAAAGCAGCCATAATTCTTTATGACACCTAGGTAAGTGGCCTGCTGTGAATGCTTTGGTGTCTGAGGCTGAGCCCTCCTCCCCGAGGAAAGATCAAGCACAAAAGGAATGTCACAGAGGCTTTTGCAGAGACTGCTCTGAGTTTTGCACCAACTCAAATGTAAATGTTTCTTGATTGGGTCTATTTCCTGATACTTGGCTCAAAGTTTTACTTTCTACACCAAAGTCAGATTCCCGAGGCATGACTTGATTGTCCTCACCTGCCTCTGTTCCTGGAACAGTCATTTTTTTTTTCCAAATAACCCAAACCTCTACATTTAAAACATCCTTCATCCCCTTATTTCTATTGGAAGCGTACCCTTGTAAGGCAGCAAGCCATAGCCAGACCCTGATTGTATGAGGGTCTGATTTCTGCACAAAGATGAATATATCCAGCTAAGTCTGTCTTTGCTCTGTATGGTCAAATAGTGGCTTGGCAGGCTGCATTAGCATTCTTATAAGCCAATTGTGTAACAAAACGAATTCCTGCTAAAGTAGCTCCAAAAATTCCATCTGCTGTTTTTCCTGAGGCTGGGATTAAACTGCAAGCTGCAGCTAATGGAACAATGGCAGTTTAATTATAATTTTTAGTTTCTCTTGTAACACCAGAACACAGCCATAACTTTGGAAAAACTCAGCCTCTAACAAACAATCCAGTCTCTCCAAAGTCACCAAGTGATTCACCCCCATGCTACAAAGTTTGGCTGCCAGTTCCTGCACATGAATACAGGACGGTGTGACCTCTAATACCTCACCAAAGAGACACTGCCCTAAATCCTATCTTTTATAAGTCTGGTTCCTAGGAAAAGAATTACATAAAATATTACCCAATTTAAACCTATCTTTAGAGACCTGTTTCCCTGGGATGGCTCATGCCACGTGTTGCTATCTAGAAAGACTCCAACCTTGAGTTACCAGTTTTAAGCCCACTTTCTGTTACCAAAGTTATAAATTTTTAATCATGCCCAATAATTTATAAGCCAATAATCTATAACCAAGACATGCAGTACATCTGTATACTTTTAAAACCAGTCAGAAACAAAAAATGAAGTAGCTACACACTTACTTATTTAGATCAGGCAAAATTTAACTTTTTCTAGTTGTAATTTCAAGAGAAGAACACCTTGTTACCTACTGAACCCAATAATCACAGTCACAGAGGTTTTTCTAGGAGAAACAGCCATCAACTCCCTTACCATAGAAGCCGAGAAGCTGCTGGCCCCTTTAAGAGCACCTTTTGCATACAATTAAGCCTCTGGCAGCGCTTCTCTGACTGTGCTTGACTCCAAAGGCCAATTGAGACCACCTTTTAATACAAGTTAAGCTAAATCAAGGGATAGATAGCTATCGGATAAAGTTTTAACCAATTTTTCTTTTCTTTTCAACATGAAACACAGAACAACTTCTATTCATACGATACAAGAACACAGACTTAACATAAAACGGGCAGTTTTGACACAAGGACAGATTGGTGCACCAAAAACATACAATATAAGAGAATTAGATGTCCCAAAGGGACTCAGATATCATACTTAAGAGACCCAGAACTATATTAAGCATTTTTTCTGTAGGAGCCAGAGAAGAGTCAGACGTCTCCCGAATATCCTTCTGTCCCTAGGAGAGCATTTTTCTTGTAGGGGCCAGAGAAGAGTCAGGAGGTCTCCTGTCTTCTCATTCCCCAGGAGAGCTCTGAAACAGCATACATTCATTTTCCTTCCCCAGATAGTCGGGGAGGTTTGCTTTTCTCAAATCCATTCTCTCATGTATAGGGTGTAAACAATCTCTAGTCAGGGTCCAAAGAGTAAAAGCACCTATGAGAATTGCCTTCACTTCTCCAGATTTTAGCATAACTCTAAACACATAAATAAAACACATTTTACCATTACTTGTAAACTCATACACAGAACACATTTTACCATTACATGTAAACGCATACATAAAACACATTTTACCATTAACTTGTCCTTCAATAAGGTTTATTTACTTCTAGTTCATCTTTTTTCATAAAAACATGTCTGGATGGGCACTTTCTCTGGCCCAAATATCTCTTACTCTAGTCCATCTCTTACTCTAGTGGGAGATCAATGGAAAAGAGCTTTTTCAAAACTTTCTTTTTTTTACCCTGGTACCTCGTGCCTTGAGGGACTACCTGAGACCCTGTATAAACAAGAGATGCTTGCGTAGTTCTTATCCCAATATCGTCACTCGCCATGCTATGTCAGGGTCGTCTTATGGGCGGGCCACTCCACAGTGTCTCTGACTCTCCTCAATGCTAGTTCTCCCCAATAGGTGAGCCTGGCCAGGCTTCCGAGCAACGTTCGTTAGGTGCGCATCCTGTTCCTCGAGCTCCATGACTGGGCGCCAATTTTCCTGGTCCTTGGGGAATTCAGTTTGGTCCTAGGGAAAGGGGACTGATGGATGAAAGAACAAGACAAGAAACACGAGGTACCTGGGAGCAAGACAGAGCCTCTCCATTCAAGCTCCAACGCTTACTTCAGAGTAGCAGATTAAGAGTACAGGAGGGCAGGAAAGTAACATGTAGCCCTGGCTGGGAGGGATTGGGTTAAGTTGAAAGATGCCTAGAAAGATGGAAAGCTCCACTTAAGGACCTTTTGCTCCAGGCTGGCATAGGGAACAACCTCTAGAACAGAGGTTCTCAACCTATGGGTTGAGATCTCTGTGGAGGTCTTATGATCATTTCACAGGAGTTGTCTAAGATCATCAGTAAACACAGATATTTATACTATAATTCATAACTGTCAAAAATCACAGTTGTGAAGGAGCAATGGAAATAATTTTATGGTTGAGGTCACCAAAACATGAGGACTGTTTAAGGGTCACAACATTAGGAAGGGTGAGAAATTTTGCACTAAAACCACTGTCGGCTATCCTCTCCCCATTAGTGAGGACACAAATGCAGTTTGCCACGCCTACCACTGATGGCCAGTGCAGGCTGGGGCCTATTTCTGCTTGACAACCCTTATGCCCAGCCAGCTTCCTGCTTGGTAATTTATGTTTCAATTCTTTGTATTTCCACTGCCACACCCTGTGGGAAGCGCGTGTCTTCGTCAGCCTGCTCTGATGTGTGCCCTATAACGCCATTACAAGATGGCGTGGACATCCGCCTGCGGTTTTCCTCATCCTGTAAACAACATGTGCACGGCGCATGCGCAACCCATAAAAGGGCGCCAAAGTGTATGCCAAGTGCAGGCTCCTCCTCTTTAATCAGGTCACGAGCTGAAGCC
>JAPYYD010006348.1:0-11249 GCA_028551405.1 Uromys caudimaculatus
GTTCTGTAAAGGTCTCTCTTGATCCAGAAGTGGTGGTTTTGCCTGTGCTTAAAGGTGTGACAGCACTTCTGGGATTCCCTGTTCACGTGGAGCCTTGTGGTCCAGGCTGAGGTCCCCAGGCACCAGTGTAAATCGGAAAGTTCACAGTTTTTCTGTCCCTGGGTTCTCAGGGCCCCGGATCCCGGCAGATCTGGGTGGGTCTGTGTGAGAGGTGCTGGTCCCCTCAACCTCACTCATGGCCCTTCCAAGCTCCTGGGAGGTTACCTTTCTACGGCGCTTATTGGCTACCGACTCCTGGCGTCCCAGGCAGAGGTTTCTGCCTGCAAGTGAAATCCAGAAGTTTCAGAGTTTTTCTGTCCCCGGGTTCTTAGGCCCCGGATCCCGGGATCCGTGCAGGTCTGGGCGAGAGGTGCTGCTCCCCTCAACCCCACTCACGGCCTTTCCAGGCTCCTGGGGGGGCACCAAGAAGTATAAAATTTAATACTGAGTGAGATAAGCCAGACACAAAAAGATAAATACCACATATCTGAGGCTCCCAGCTCCAAATCTTCAAATATGAGAATATTACCTGGAATAACTACAGAAGTCAGGAAAGTAAAAAGGGGTCAGGATCGGTGAAGGGCTTTGGAGAGTGTAATTATGAAACAGATAATATAGGGTGTTCATGTCCAACTTTGTTCTTTGTTTCACAGTAGTCTAGATGCACCAAATGATAGAACTGATCTTTAAAGCATCTAAGAAAAATAAGAAATTGATAATTCACCAAAAATATCAGTAAGAGTATTAGAAACTGTATCAAAACAGAGATGGGGAAGGAAAGGGGCATTAAATCATAGGAAATTAATGAAAAGTTAAAGGTTATGTTGTGAACTAAATATAAATTCTGATCAGTCTAACTTTTCTCAATTCCCATCTCATTTCTCATCCTGTGACTCTGCATTTTCATCCTTCTCATCTTTTCCTTCTTCTCTCTTATCTAGTAATTCCCAAGCAGAGGAAATACCCACATCAAAGACCATGGCCTCTTTTAAGCTAGAGCATAGAGGGAGAAGAGATGCTGATGGAATCACACTCCCTATGCAGAAGCTGAGCTATGAATTTTGATAATGATCTATCCATGGTCATGGAAGAACCTTCTGTAATTGCTTAAATGATTTCAGATTGCCTTACAGACCTACAAAATGGAAGTTTCTAAAGTTTCCTAATTCAAAATTCCCACTGTGAAGTTGCTTAGGTTTTAAACATGTGGAAGGAGAATTAGCTTAGGTCTACATAATAAGCGTCATCTTCTATCCTTGGCTTCTGTTTAGAAAAGCTCTGTCTAAGAGACATAAATTTCTAGTTTATTCTTGCTAAGAGTGGACTCTAAATTAATATAATTTTTTCTTTCTGCCGTCTTGTGACTAAAAATAGCACGTGTTAAAACACAATCTGCTCTAAAATTCCTAAAATTAAACAAGTATCAAACTGTGACAGTTACATTGTTGCAAATTTTAAAGTTTATTAATAATCTTACCATGCCTAATTTAAAATATGTGTATGCCTGTGCATGTAAATATAATCAATTTTAGGATGCTTTTGGATTTTTTTTTACAGAGTCAAAGTCTACAATTGACTCTTAAATGCCTGCATTTCAGCTATAATTGGTTTAGGAGAGAAACTAGAATAATCTGTTTTATCAAAAGAAGCAGAAGCAGGAGTGAAGACAGCAATTCAGGCTACATAGGCCGTACATATTAATGCTATAATTTTCTTAATTAATGGGAAGGACCAGCCCAGTAGGAGTAGAGTTACCACTGGGCAAGTGCCTGATTTATATAAGAAAGCTGACTAAGCATGAGCCACAGAAGAGTAAGGCAGTAATCAATGTTCCTTTATTCGTTAATGCTTCAAGTTCCTGCCTTGAATTCCATCTATGGTGGGATTCAAATAAATCCTTTTATCTCCATGTTGCTTTTGATCATGATGTTAATAACAGCAACAAATTGCAAACTATGATAGAAACTGGTACCAAACTTGACCATAGCATTTTAGGGGAGAGGACTGTGTAAACTTTGGAAGGAAAAAGCCTTGGAGTGTTTGGAGAATAGTGGCCTGTTCTATGGGAGACTGGTGGATAAGAACAGTAAAAGAAATGGAAATGATAAAGGTCTGGCTTGTGAAGTTTCAGAGGACAGAAGAGATTACCAAAGTTTTTTGGATGATATTTTGGATGAAGAATGCATGGAAGTAAAAATATTGGCTGTTACTGAGACAATGGATGCTGATTAGCTGGAACAGAAAAATCATCTCTGATTAATAAGATACCAGCATCAATGAGGCAAAACAGTCAGAAAAACATTTTCTTCACAGCCTTCACACAGAAGCTGTGGTCTGAGGGATCCAAGCTATATCTCAAGCTGCCAGTAGAACTGGGAAGTGTGTCAGAATCCCTCATGGTGCTGATTATGAATGGTCATAAAGTGTGGGGGAGACTTGGCATAACAGGGCAATGTTATCATACTTGAAGGGAAGCCTTTGATGAAGGAACAATCTAAGTTTCAGCAGAGGTCTCAAGATATTGGAGATTCCAGGATCATACGATGTCCACTAAGGACAGTAGGTCTGGTGTGGAGCTAGCCTAAGCGTATAGGACAAGCTACATGTGCTGTAGAGGGCAGATCTGGAGAAATGTCTTAGTTCATGGCTTTTGAAAGAAGAATATTATAAATGAACCCAAGAAGCTGGACACTCAATTTCAGAAATTGGTATATAGTGATAGACTTTAGGTTGTCCTTTGATTTAATTTTAACTATGCCCTGGTTCTTTCCTTTTGAAGTAAGAATACATTTAAAAAAAATAAAAGCCAACAGACCTTGACTTTTAAAGACATCTTGCACTTCTAATGTGATGAAATATTTATAGATTGTAAAACTTTTAAAACATTATGTTTTATATTGCAATAGTAAAAATCACCTATAGCAACAGAATTCATATTCTGTTCTATAAATTATTCAATGAATTAGTATAGGTTTATGGCAGACTATATCATCTAAAAAGAATTTTAATATCTATACTCTACAAATGAGTTCATAATCAAAGTTCAAAGACAAGAAATAAGGAAGGTTATTTTATATATATATATATATATATATATATATATATATATATATATATATATATAAACCTTGAAGCCACATAGACCCATATTTCAAGAGGCTGTGATTCATCATGAAATGAGTCTTCATGTGTCACACAATGCCATCATCAGACATTGGAAACAATTGAAATAATATTCATATTTTGGCATTAAAAGTAGATGGGAAATATAAAAAATTAATTATTGATGAAGTCAATTTTTGTTTTTAAAAAATAAGATCTAAGAAATTTTATTTTTGACAAACTTTTTTCGACATCATACAATAATAATTATTGGTAGTTTATAAACAAACACATTTTTGGGGAAAGATTTTGAAATGACACTGTATTTTTTCTGACTTCTGTAATTCTTTTACTTCTCAAAGCTGTGATCAGGTATAATACCAAAACAATAGGACAATTAAAATTATTAGTTATGAATAAGTTATAATAATTTAGGCACTAAAGACAAATCTTTCCTAATATTAGAAACAGCCATTTCATATGAGGTCATAGATGTAAACTGATGGAAGCAGATGCAGAGACCCACAGCCATATGCTAGGCAAAGTTGGGGAAACTCCACAGAAGAAGGGAGAAAGGATTGTAGGAGACAGAGGAGTCAAGGATATGACAGAACCAACTGAGCAGAACTCATAGAGGCCATGGAGACTGAGGTGGCAAACATTGACCCTGTATGGTCTAAGCTAGGTCTTCTGTATATAACTAAGGTTGTGTACCTGGTGTCTTATGGGACTTCCAACAATGGATTGGGTGGGTATATCTGACTCTTTTGCCTGCACTTGGGACCCTTTTCCTCCTACTATGTTACCTTGTCCAGCCTTAATATGAAGGTTTGTGCCTAGTTTTATTGTAACTTGTTAGGTCATGATTGGTGGATATCCCAGAGAAGTCTGCTCTTTTATTTAAATGGATATAAAAATAGATCTAGGGGTGAGGAGATATGGTAGAGGGACTGGGAGGAGTGGAGGGAGGGGGAACTGTGGTCATGATGTAATGTATGAGAGAATAAAAGAAAAAAACAAAGAAAAACTAAAATGAAACAATAATAAATCATCTCACATACTCTACCTATCAAATACCATATTTCAGACAAAAGGGACAACTACTGACAACAAGAACATATTATCAGACTAGCCAAAGATGATTTATAGGAGAAATGACTTAAAATGCCCTTTACCCTCATAGACCAGCTTTCCTATTTTAGGCTTCTTCCATTTTGACCTAATAATGTTCATTATTATATTAACTTTAAGTGCAATTTACCAACAGATGATACATGTGTTAGGTCATACACAGAACGTAAGAAAAGAACAATCTTGTGTGGACCACAATGGCCAAGATGGTTGTTATGGCCCAGGGATATCTTCAGTTCTACTGGTCCTTCCCTCTCTTAAACAGGTTAGTACTTACTCAGTGGCATGCTAAACAAATTCTAAGAATGGAGATCTTGGGTGTCTTAGGCTCTACAGGTATAAAATGTGAAGTTGGACTAACTAGAGGAACTGAATACAAGTTCCCAGAATTAAAATGTCATATTTATGTAAAATTTTCTACAAGTCTAACTTATCGATTAGAACTTCCTGACTGTGGAAATTTGAGATGTATTCATCCAGAGTCAAATTATCCTGGGATATCTTTTGTCTCCTTCATCATCCCTCATTCCCATTTCTGTGCCTAACATCCTTGTAAATATCACCCAATGCTTTTGGAATGCATTAACATTACAAGCCACAATCTAAAAGCTTCAGAATGTCATTATATAAAATCTCAGACTTTAAAAAAAAATTTTTTTTTGTTTTTGAGACTACAGTATATCATATCCCCATTTCCTTCCTCTAAACTCTCATATACACCTGCCCTTGTTCTCTTTCAAATGACTCTTTTACTTTAATTGTTGTTACACGAATACATGTAGCCTGATCAAATGATATATTACTTGTATATGTGTTTTCAAGGCTAACTATTTGGTGTGCCTTTCTCTGGGGAAAACTATTTCATGCATTCCATGTGTTCCTTAGTTGCCTATAGTTCTTTATGAAGGGCTGAGGCTTCTTGGTCTTTCCTTAATTTTGGCATGTTTGTTCTTGTCCCTGTTCAACTCATGTTGGGACAGTTATGTTGATGGGACTTTATGGATGTAGCTTCTGATATTCTCAGGAGACACCATCTAACAGCAAACTTTCTGATGCTCTGGCTCTTACACGCTTCTGGTACCCTCATCCATAATGTTCTCTGAGCCTTAAATGCAGGGGTTGTTTTATAGATATATCTGCTGGGATAGGGTTCTACAAATCTGAACTAGCATTGGTGGTAGTTATCTGAAATGGTCTCTACCGATTGCAAGGGTGAGGACTACACTAATATCTGAAGATTTTTAGCTAGCAGATTATACTGACAGAGAACATGCAAGTTTCGTCTTTCTGGGTCTGGGTTACCTCACTCAGTATGACATTCTTTATTTCCATCCATTTATCCAAGGAGTTCATTTTTCATTTTTCTTTGTACCTGATTAATATCCCATAATATATATGTACCACATTTTCATTATCCATCTGTCAATGGTAGAAAATTTAGATTGTTTCCATTTCCTAGCTAGAGTGAATAAGAGCATCAGTGGACTGGCTGAGCAAGTATATGAGGGGTAGGAAGTCAACTCCTCTGAGTATATGCAAGGAGGGGTGTAGCTGAAACACATGGTAGGTTTCCAATTAGCTTTATGAGAATCCTGCACCATGATTTACATAGAGGCTTCACCAGTTTGCAATTTCACCAATAGTGAAGGGAATTCCCTTTTCCTTTACATCCCTCCCAACATTTGTTGTTGGTTGAACCACTGATCTTTGCCATTTTGACCGGGGTAAGATGAAATCTTAAAGTTATTGTGATTTGCATTTCCTTAATTGCTGGGGATGATAAGTTTATAAGACATTTCTTAGCGTGTTTGTGTGTGTGTGTGTGTGTGTGTGTGTGTGCATGTGTGTGTGCGTGTGTGTTTTGAGAACTCTCTTTAGGTCTCAGACTAAGCTGTTGAATCAGTCATTTTTGTTTACCCTTTGTCTTTTGTCTATTCCAGATATTAATCATCTGCCATGTGTGTAGCTGGCATAGATTTTCTTCCATTCTGTGAAATTCCTCTTCACCTGGTTGTTTCTTTAGCTGTTGCAGAAGCTTTTACATTTTATGAATTTTGTCTTATCAATTGTGGCATTAATTCTTAGTCAATGGAGTCCTGTTCAAGAAGTCTTTTTCCTACACCTATGGCATATATGGTACTATCTACGCTTTTATCTGCCAGTTTCAGTGTTCAAGTTTAGGTGTTTGACTCATTTGGAGTCAGGTTTTGTATAAGATCATATAGATCTAGGTCTAATACAATTCTCCTCCATGTGCATATTCCATTTTCCCAGCACCTTTTGTTGGAGATGCTTTCCTTGGCCAGTAAATGTTGGCTGCAATTGTGTGTACTCATATTTGCATTTTGCTTTTGTTCCATTGGTCTGCATGTCCCATTTGTGTCAGTAGCATTTGTTGTGAATCAAATGTATATTCTCAACTACTGTTCCAGTGAATGCTTGTCTGCCTACTGCCATGCCTCCTGCCAGGTGATCATGGATTAATATCTGAAACTGTAAGCAAGCCCTCAGTTAAGTGATTCCTTTTATAAGCTGCCTATGTCATGGTATCTCTTTGTGTCTTTTCATAACAGAACAGTAACTAAAGACAGAAGTTGGTACTGGGGTCTAGGGTATTCCTGTGACAGGACTAACCATGTTGTTGTTTGGAGGAATGTGAAAGTCGTTGGGACTTTGGATTAGAAAAGTGATTAAACATTGTAATATTGGCTTAATAGGCCATCCTTATAGGAGCATGGGAGACAGTAGTGTTGAGAGCAGTGTGGACTATGGAGGTGCAGCTCAAGAGGATTTGGTGGGGAGTAATAACATTAGAGACTATTCTCATGATAATTTGGAAATTCTTGTACAAACTTCATGACCAAGAAGCAAGTTGGGGAGGAAAGGGTTTATTCAGCTTACATTTCCACATTGCTGTTCTGTTCATCACTAGAGGAAGTCAGGACTGCAACTCAAGCAGGTCAGGAAGGAGGAGCTGATGCAGAGTCCATGGAGGTATGTTTCTTACTGGCTTGCTTCCCCTGGCTTGCTCAACTTGCTCTCTTCTACCAGTTCAGGGATGGTACCACCCACAATAGCTCCCCCCCCATAACAAATTGAGAAAATGCCTGTCATGGGAGCATTTCCTCACCCAAAGCTCCTTTCTGTGTGATAATTCCAGCTTGTGTCAAGTTGACACACAAAACCAGCCAGTACACCAGGGTTGGCTCCATTTGTGGTTTCTCTACTGTTTCTACTTCCATCTTTAGGTCTTGGACTGCTTTGTTCAGTTCTTTCACCTCTTTGATTATGTTTTCCTATATTTCTTTAAGGGGTTTATTTGTTTCCTCTTTAATAAACCTGTGTTTTCCTGTATTTCTTTCAGTGAGTTATTTATATCCTCCTTAAATGACTCTTTTATCTTCATGAGATAGGATTTTAGGTCAGCATCATTTTTTCAGGTATGTTGGGGTATCCAGGGCTTACTGTGGTGGAAGAACTGGGTCCTGATGGTATCAAAGTATATTAGCTTAGTTGCTTATGGTCTTGTGCTTGCCTCTCGATATCTGATTATCTCTGGTGTTATCTGGCTTGGGTGTCTCTGTCTCCAGCTTGCCTCCTGTGTCCCTGAGTTGCTGTCAGTCTCCCAGGAGACCTGTGGCCCTCACTGCAGCAGATCTCCTGGGAGGCCTTCAGATTTGGGGTTTTCAGAAGAGCAGACACTCTGATAATCTGCCCTGGCAGAAGGTGTAGATTGAAAGAGTGGTAGAGTTTGAGTAGTGGGGAGGTGCCCTGTGTCCACTGAGCTCCTCAACGGTCCCAGCTGCAGGAGTTATTTGGGTAGATCCCTTACTTGTTGCCCTGGGTGCAGCAGATCTCCTGGGAGACCTTCAGACTTCAGGGTCTGTTGCCCAGGGTGGAGTAAATCTCATGAGAGGTCTTCAGCCTGTGGGGTTTAAACAACTTTTAATCTCCTACCTTACCTTCTTATTTCTCTTCTCTCACAATATTCACTCCAAGTAAACAAGCCCAGTCATGAATTTTTTCTTTCTTTAATAAGATCTTTGCTATATGATACTGCAATTCCACCTGGAGTCTGTCTACATAGTCAAAATCTCTTTACATCACTTATTTCACATCTACTTATCCTGCATCCAACAAGCATCTATGTGACACTTTCTTTGATACAAATAAGATAATTTCTTCTTATCATTACATAAATAAATGCCCATGTTAGCTGCAGTTAGTGATCGTTTAACATTTCCCATGAGCCTCAGGACATCTTTAACAATCCAGCATGTTGTGGGTTTAACATGAAACTGCTTCTGTAAAATTATTAATGGGTAATATTAGCATTATTATGTAAAGTAAAGGAAAGCCACATCAGATTTCCTTGTTGCCATGGAAATAGCCCTGATTTCATTTCCCTTTGTCCCTTTTCTAAAAGCACTTGTGTTTGCTGCTGTGATAGAAATAGCCTGAGTCCCTGGGAACCATGGCAACAACTTGAGAAAAGTTGCTCTTCATGTTGTTGCTTCTTTCCTGTCTTCTCCCCAGGACCCAATCCTCATTTAAGCTAATTACTATGGATGATTATTTGGAAAACAATTAGAACCACTGTTCAATCTGAACAAAGGGGTGGGGGGCTGGGGGAAGATACTGCCTTACCAAACTCTTGTCCCCACATCTGATTCCCATTCTATATGAAAACAAGAAAACAGCAGGCTCCTTTCTGCTGTCAGGCAGCCCAGCAATGCACAGACACATAGGTGTCAGCTCATTGTTTAGACTGTCACTGACTGCTCATGCATTAGTTTTTCATAATCTTAGAGGACTAAAAAATGACAAACTTGCTATTTCTTGAGAAAAATTCCCATTCTATGTCCAATAGAGGACATAGATTACTTAATTTGATTTTTAAACCAGACATTTTCTGGAAAGCAATGTTTGTTTTAAGTGAGTACATTCACAATGATGGGTTTCACTAGAAGGCAACTTCATGGGGAGAGACCAGAGGGCAAAAGTCAAGACAAATCAGTGTTTCATCCAAGTACAACATAACATTAACATGTATGATATTAGGATTTGTAAAAGCATTTTGTTGATTTAAGACTTCATCCTAAGAATAATGTTTAAAAACAAATAGAAGCTCACATTAGCCTGAAATTCAAAGCCTTTGCCAACTGATTTATTTTTGTAAGTACAGGTTCTGTCCACCATTGTATAGTCAACATGAAAGCTTGTTCTACACATTGAAGAGTTTCAGTAAATTACACCTTGTCAAAAAATTGCATATGTGTGTGCATGCATATACATACATACATACATACATACACACATACATGTGTATAAATTATATATATATATATATATATTTCTTTGTGAATATTATTTTTCTTAACTGCTACAAATAAAGAAGGTAGGCGTTTTTGTGATTGGGATATTATTCACTATGCAGGTCAATAAACTGCAATAAACTTCATTATCCAGTTTCTGAAATATTTTTGGTATGTGTGTGTGGTAGAGGTATGTGCTCATATAGGTGTGTGTACCTGTATGTATGACTGCACATGCATATACTTGGAAGCCAGTGGTCAATACAGCTGTCATATTTCAGTTAGGCTGCTTAGCTGGTAAGTTTCAAAACTCCATATCTTAGACACACACATGCACACACACACACGCACACACACACGCACACACACACACACACAAACACACATACACACACACACACACACACTTTTGACAACATGTAAGTAAAATTCCTCAATGTATTGTGAAAATCCTCAATGTACTGAATAAGCTTCCATGTTGACTTATTCAATAGCAGACAGAACATATAAAAATAGAGCAGTAGATAAAGGCTTTGAATTCCAGCCTAAATATGGTTTTCTATTTGATTTTAAGCTTCAGAAATCCATTTCATCCAGACACCTCAGCATGATGACACAGTCGTGTTTCCCATGCCCAGGTTTCTACATGGGTATTGGGTCTCCAAACTCAGGTCCTCATGTCTATGCAACAGGCACTTTACCAGCTGAATCATCATAACATACCCGATTTTCTTACTATATCTTATATATCCTGCACTTGTTTGTTTCTTTGTTTGGTTGGGTTTTATTTTGTTATATTTTTTGATACTTTATTTACATTTCCAATGTTTCCCCCTTTCTAAGTCTCCTCTTTGGAAACCACCTTTCCCCTCCCCCTCCCCGACCTCTATGAAGGAATTCCACCTCCCACCCACCCACCCACTCCCATATTTCCACCTTGACAATCCCCTTTACTGGGGCCTCTCCTCCCCCTGATGGCCAACAAGGCCTTCCTCTGCCACATATGTGGTCCGAACCATGGGACCCTCAATGTATAATCTTTGGTTGGTGGTCCAGCCTCCAGGAGGACCGGGGGGAGTGTGTGGGCGGAGAGGCCAGGCCAGTTGACACTGTTGCTCCCTCCATGGGGTTTCAGACTTCCTCAGCTCCTTCAGTCCCTTCTCCAACTCCTCCATCTGGGACCTCACTCTCAGTCCACCAGTTACTTTAAGTGAAACTTGGGTATTCCAAAATTTTGGGCTAATATCCACTTATCACTGAGTACATACCATGTTCATTCTTTTGTGACTGAGTTACCTCACTCAGGATGATATTTTCAAGTTCCATCCATTTGCAAACAAATTTCATGAAGTCATTGTTTTTAATAGCTGAGTAGTACTCCATTGTGAAAATGTACCACATTTTCTGTATCTATTCCTCTGATGAGGGACATCTGGGTTGTTTCCAGCTTCTGGCTATTATAAATATGGCTGCTATGAACATAGTGGAGCATGTGTCTTTATTACATGTTGGAGCATCTTCTGGGTATATGCCCAAGAGTGGTATAGCTGAGTCCTCAGGTAGTATTATGACCCTTTTCTGAGGGTCTGCCAAACTGATTTCCAGAGTGGTTGTACCAGCTTGCAGTCCCACCAACAGTGGAGGAGTGTTCCTCTTTCTCCA
>JAPYYD010006350.1:0-11248 GCA_028551405.1 Uromys caudimaculatus
TCACTCTGAAAGGATTTGCAAGACTCTCTTCAGGCACTGAGCAGCAGACACAGTATTAGGTTTTCAAAGATATTACATAATAAGAGGGGAAGCTGAGCTAAAGGGGAAATTCCCATAAAGAGAAGCACTTGATAAAAAGGAATAAAATTCTTAATTCTCAAGAGACTTTGGAATATAGAAACAAATATGTGAAAATGAGTGATGCTCTAAGAAAATGAAATTTAAAAAGTGTTACTAACAATTCACTTCTTAAAAAGATAGGTAAAATTGCAGGAAAGTAGCCCATGTGTTTAATTCCAGCACTCACGAGGCAGAGGCAGGTGGATTTCTGAGTTTGGGGCCAGCATGGCCTACAGGGTGAGTTCCAGGACAGCCACGGCTATACAGAGAAACCCTGTCTTGAAAAACCAAAAAAAAAAAAAAAAAAGAAAAAGATAGGTATAATTGGAACAATTCATAGCTTTGCTGACTTTCAAGAAAAGCAGGCCATTTCCTGCTGGGGAAAATGGCATCATTAAGTTAACATATAATCTTGTATTTATGTACAACATTAGCTGCAGAAATATGTAACCTGACACACAGAGCTATAGCCAATAGCCCCTGATTCAAATTTCTGAGGGGATTTAACTAAATCAACAATGTTCGGTTCAACAGAACCTCCCCAAGTTGTACACCACCAATCTGGTCACTTTGTATTCACATGCATGAATTAAAAATGCTGGGGAATTACAAACTCAGTCACTTTGCCCCATCAGGTCCTAATTCCTAATGGTGACCCCTGCAGGGGACTCCTTATACTTCAGTCTGTGAGCTAGCTCTTGTCTACATTGTTTCACCCTGCTGTGTACACAGTAAACGGTTCCTCCTGTTCTGGTCTGAAGGCAGAAGCGATGCTCCACATGCAAGCACTTTTCCTTTCACTGCAAAGGACAGTTCATTACATGACTGAGATGAATAATTGTACAACTCTCTTGTGGTATAGCCCTTTAGCTAAACAATTTAGGAAGTTTAATAACGCATGAGATGCCTTTTACAACCTAGACAAAACTCCAAATGAATCACAACCAAAATGTTAAATGCAAGAGAAGAGCTTGAAGACAATACTGCATAAACTAAGCCTGTCTGCCATAGCCATCCTGCCAAGGCTGTTTCTATACACAATCCCTGCTCCAAATGCTCCCTGAAGATTCAGCCCGGAGAGTGAAGTTATTCAGATGCCACTGCTGGGTCCAGGAATGGCTGATACCAAGCAGGACCTTACACATGACTGCATCAAAAATACATCATCAAAGAAAATGTTCAGTCTAAGAAATTCATGACACAAAACATCCTGGAAATATGGGATAATATGAAAAGACCTAACCTAAGAATAATAGGAATAGAAGAATGTGAAGAGTCTCAGCTTCAAGGCCCAGAAAATATTTTCAAGAAAAGCATAGAAGAAAAATTTCCCAACCTAAAAGAAGAGATGCCTATAAATATACAAGAAGCTTACAGAACAACAATTAGTTGGACCAGACATGAAAATCCCCCTGCCACATTATAATCAAAAATTTAAATCCAGAGAACAAAGAAAGAATATTAAAAGCTGCAAGGGAATTCCTTCCTGTTAGCATTTGTGCCCTGGAGCAGATCCTGTGCCCCAGCCATTCCCACCCTGCCCACACCCAGGGATAGCTGGCCCCCCAGGATTTCTGACACACAAGTGGGTGACTCACAGGTGAGTCCCCACCCTCTCCTGATACCTGGGCTAACTGCAAGTCCTGGCCTAACTGGGACCTCCAAACATACACTCACCCCCACCCCTGTCACAGAGGACACAGGACCTCCCACCCTGCTTGTGATGCACCTTCCTTCCAGTTTGTATTTGCACCTGAAAGCAGATACCTTACTCCAGCCCCCATCACACCCAGTCCACACCCACAGACAGCTTGACCCCCAAGACTTCTGACACAGCTAGGCTCACAGATCAGGCTCCGCATAGCCCTCCCATACCCAGAGGCAGCCTGACCCAAGGAGGCCCAAATTAATGGGGCTCATAGGAGGTACAGGCTCCAGTCAGAGACAATAAGGCTAGTTAATGCCGGGCAGTGGTGGTGTATGCCTTTAATCCTAGCACTTGGGAAGCAGAGGCAGGCGGATTTCTGAGTTCGAGGACAGCCTGGTCTACAGAGTTAGTTCCAGGACAGCCAGGGCTCACAGAGAAACCCTGTCTTGAAAAACGGAAAAAAAAAAAAAAAAAAAAAAAAGGCCAGTTAAAACCAGAAATAACCAGATGATGAGAGTCAAACACAAGAACATAAGCAACAAAAACCAATATTACTTGGTAACATCAGGACCCAGTTCTCCCACCACAGTAAGCCCTGGATACCCTAACACACCTGAAAAGCAATATTCTGATCTAAAATCCCATCTCATGAAGATGATGGACGATCTTTAAGGAAGACAAAAATAACTCACTTGAAGAAATGCAGGAGAGCACAGGTGTCTCAGTCAGGGTTTCTATTCCTGCACAAACATCACGATCAAGAAATAAGTTATGGAGGAAAGGATTTATTCAGCTTGCACTTCCACATTGCTGTTCATTACCAAAGGAAGTCAGGACTGAAACTCAAGTAGGTCAGGAATCAGGAGCTGATGCAGAGGTCATGGAGGGATGTTACTTACTGACTTGCTTCCCCTGGCTTGCTCAGCTGGCTTTCTTATAGAACCCAGGACTCCCAGCCCAGGGATGGGACCACCCACAGTGGGCCCTCCAACCATGGTCACTAATTGAGAAAATGCCCTACAGCTGGATCTCTTGGAGGCATTTCCTCGAGGGAGGCTCTTTCTCTGTGATAACTCCAGCTGATGTCAAGTAGACACACAAAACCAGCCAATATAACAGATAAACAAATAGAAGCACTTAAAGAGGAAACACATAAATCCCTTAAAGCAATAGAGGGAAACACAATCAAACAGGTGAAGGAATGGGACAAAACTGTCCAGGATCTAAAAATGGAAATAGAAACAATAAAGAAATCACAAAGGGAGACAACCCTGCAGATGGAAAACCTAGGAAAGAGATCAGGAGTCATAGATGCAAGCATCACCAACAGAATACAAGAGATAGAAGAGAGAATTTTAGGAGCAGAAGATACCATAGAAAACACTGACACAATAGTCAAAGAAAATACAAAGTGCAAAAAGAATCTAATCTAAAACATCCAGGAAATTCAGGACACAGTGAAAAGACCAAAACTAAGAATAATAAACAGGAACAGAAGAGAGTGAAGATTCCCAATTCAAAGAGCCAGTAAACATCTTCAACAAAATCATAGAAGAAAACATCCCTAACCTAAAGAAAGAGATGGACATAAATGTACAGGAAGCCTACAGATTGCCAATTAGATTGGACTAGAAAAGAAATTCCTCTCATCACATAATAATCAAAGCACCAAATGCAAAGAACAAAGAAAGAATATTTAAAGCAGAAAGGGAAAAAGGTAACATATAAAGGCAGACCTCTTAGAATTACATCAGACTTCATTTTGTTTTTAAAGATTTATTTATTATATTTATGTGAGTACACTGTAGTTACCTTTAGACATATCATAAGAGGGCATCAGAGCCTATTACAGATGGTTGTGAGCCACCATGTGGTTGCTGGGAATTGAACTCAGGACCTTTGGAAGAGCAACCAATGCCCTTAACTGCTGAGTTATCTCTCCAGCCTGTACATCAGATTTCTTAAAAGAAACTCTAAAAGCCAGAAGATCATGGGCAGATGTCATAGAGAACACAAATGCCAGGTCAGGCTACTATACCCAGTAAAACTCTCAAATACCATAGATGGAGAAACCAGATATTTCATGACAAAACCATATTCAAGCAATATCTTTCCACTAAACCAGCCCTACAGAGGATAATAGAAAGAAAACTCCAACACAAGGAGGCACACTGCACCCAAGATAAACCAAGAAATTAATCTCACAACAAACCCACAAGAAGAGAACCACACAAACATAATTCCATTCCTAACAAGAAAAATAACAGGAAGCAACAATTATTGGTTCTTAATACCTCTCAATATCAATGGATTCAATTCCCCAATAAAAAGACATAGGCTAACAGATTGGACAAATAAACAGGACCCAGCATTTTGCTCCATACAGTAAACACACTTTAGTGACAATGACAAACAGTACCTCAGAATGAAAGTCTGGAAAAAATTTTTTCCATGCAAACAGTCCCAGGAAACAAGCTGGAGTTGCCATTCAAATATCCAATAAAATAGACTTTCAACCAAAAGTTATGAAAAAGAAAGAAAGAAAGAAAGAAAGAAAGAAAGAAAGGAAGGAAGGAAGGAAGGAAGGAAGGAAGGAAGGAAGGAAGGAAGGAAGGAAGGAAGGAAAAAAATGGGGAAGGACACTGTATACTCCTCAGATGAACTTTCAATTCTGAACATCTATGCCCCAAATGCAAGGGCACCCATATTTGTAAAAGAAACCTTACTAAAGTTCAAAGTACACATTGACCTTCACACAATAATAGTGAGAGAATTCAACACCCCACTCTCACCAATGGACAGATCATGGAAACAGAAACTAAATAGAGACAAAAAGAAACTAACAGAAGTTATGAACCAAATGGATTTAACATATATCTACAGAACATTTAACCCTAAAACAAAAGAATACCTTTTTCTCAGAACCTCATGATACCTTCTCCAAAGCTGAACATATAATCGGAGAAAAAACAAGCCTTAACAGATGCAAGAAGATTGAATTAATCCCAAGCATTCTATCAGAACAACATGGATTAAGGCTGGTCTTCAATAACAACAAAAAACAACAGAAAGCCCACATACTCATGGAAGCTGAATAACTATCTACTCAATAACATGGTCAAGGAAGAAATAAAGAAAGAAATCAAAGACTTTTTAGAATTTAATGTAAATGAAGGCACAGCATACCCAAATTTATGGGGCACAATGAAAGCAGTGCTAAAAGGAAAAGTTACAGTTCTGAGTTCCTCCATAAAGAAATTTGGGAGATCATACACTAGCAGCTTAACAGCACATCTGAAAGTTCTAGAACAAAAAGATGCAAATACACTCAAGAGCAGTAGAAGGCAGGAAATAATCAAACTCAAAGAATCAACAAAACCAGGAGCTGGTTCTTTGAGAAAATCACCAAGATAGTTAAACCCTAAGCCAGACTAGCCAGAGGGCACAGAGACAGTACTCAAATTAACAAAATCAGAAATTAAAAGGGAGATATAACAACAGAAACTAAAGAAATTTTAAAAATCATCAGATCCTACTACAAAAGCCTATACTCAATAAAACTGGAAAATCTAGATGAAATGGATGATTTTCTAGACAGATATCAGATACCAGAGTTAAATCAGGATCAGATAAACCATCTAAGCAGGCCCATAACCCCTAAGAAAATAGAAGCAGTCGTTAAAATTCTCTAAAGAGAAAAAGGGAAGAGAAAGAAAGAAAGAAAGAAAGAAAGAAAGAAAGAAAGAAAGAAAGAAAGAAAGAAAGAAAGAAAAAAGGTCCAGGCCAGATCAGTTCAATGCAGAATTCTATCAGACTTTCATTGAAGACCTAATACCAATACTTCCCAAACTATTCCACAAAATAGAAACAGAAGGAACACTATCTAATTCATTCTATGAAGCTACAGTTTCACTGATACCTAAACCACACAAAGACCCAACAAAGAAAGTAAACTTAAGATCAATTTTCCTTATGAATATTGACACAAAAATACTCAATAAAATTCTCGAAAACTGAATCCAAGAACACATCAAAATGATCATAAAACATAATCAAGTAGGCTTCATCTCAGGGATGCAGGGATAGTTGAGTTTACCGAAATCCATCAATGTAATCCACAATATAAACAAATTCAAAGAAAAAAAAAATCATGATCATGTCATTAGATCCTAAAAAAGCCTTTGATAAAATACAATACCCCATCAAAAATCTTGGAATGATCAGGAATTCAAGGCCCATACATAAACATTATACACACACACACACACACACACACACAAACACACACATACACACACATACATACATACATACATACATACATACAGCAAACCAATCGCCAACATCAAACAAAATGGAGAGACGCTTGAAGCAATCCCATTAAAATCAGGGACAAGACAATGCTGCCTACTCTCTCCCTATCTATTCAATATACTACTCTAAGTTCTAGCCAGAGAAATTAGACAACAAAAGGAGGACAAAGGAATACAAATTGGAAAGGAAGAAGTCAAGATATTACCATTTGTTGATGATATGACAGTATAAATAAGCAACCCAAAAAATTCCACCAGAGAATTCCTTCAGCTGATAAACAACTTCAACAACGTGGCTGGATATAAAATTAACTTAAACAAATCAGTAGTCTTCCTCTACAGAAAGGATAAATGGGCTGAGATAGAAATTAGAGAAACAACACCTCTCACAATAGTCACAAATAATATAAAATATCTTGATGTGACTCTAACCAAGCAAGGGAAAGATCTGTATGGCAAGAACTTCAAGTCTCTGATGGAAGAAATTGAGGAAGAACTCAGAAAATGAAAAGACTCTCCAATGCTCATGAATTGGCAAGATGAATAATATAGTAACAATGGCCATCTTACCAAAAGCAATCTATAGATTTAATGAAACCACCATCAAAATTCCAACTCAATTCTTCACAGAGACAGAAAGACCAATTCTCTCCTTCATCTCGAATAACAACAAAAACAAAAGCCAGGATAGTGAAAACTATTCTCAACAATAAAAGATCTTCTGTGGGAATCAAGATCCCTGACCTAAAGCTGTACTACAGAGCAATAGTGATTAAGAAAAAAAACAAACAAACAAAAACCGAATGGTATTGGTACAGAGAGAGACAGGTAGATCAGTGGAATAGAATGGAAGACCCAAAAATAAACCTACACATGTATGGTCACTTGATCTTTGACAAAGAAGCCAAAATCATCCAGTGGGGAAAACTTAGCAATTCAATAAATAGAGCTGGTTCAACTGGTGGTCAGCATATAGAAGAATGCAAATTGATCTATTTTTATCTCCTTGTCAAGTCCAAGTGGATCAAGGACCTCCAAATAAAACCAGATATACTGAATCTAATAGAAGAGAAAGTGGGAAATAGCCTGGAATTCATCAGCACAGGGGAAAATTTCCTGAACAGAACACCAATTACTCAGGCTCTAAGATCAACTATTGACAAATGGAACCTCATGAAACTGAAAAGCTTCTGTAAGGCAAAGGGCACTATCAATAGGAAAAAATGGCAACCTACAGATTGGGGAAAGATCTTTACCAATCCTACATCCAACAGAGGGCTAATATCCAAAATATACAAAGAACTCAAGAAATTAGACTCCAGAAAACCAAATAAACTAATTAAAATTGGGGTACAGATCTAAACAAAGAATTCTCAACTGAGGAATCTCAAATGGCAGAGAAGCACCTAAAGAAATGTTCAACATCCTTAGTTATTAGGGAAATATAAACATGAGGTTCCACCTTATACCAATCAAAATGGCTAAGACCAAAACTCAGGTACAGAAGGTGCTGTTGAGGATGTGGAGAAAAAGCAACACTCCTCCATCATTGGAAAGATTGCAAGCTGTTACAACCACTTTGGAAATCAATCTGCAGGTCCCTCAAAAAATTTGAAATAGTTTTATCTGAAGACCCAACTATACCACTACTGGCCATACAACCAAATGATGCTCTAACTTATAACAACAACACATGCACTACTATCTTCATAGAAACCTTATTTCTAATAGCCAGAAGCTAGAAACAACCCAGATGTCCCTCAACAGAAGAATGGATACAGAAAATGTAGTACATTTACACAATGGAGTACTACTCAGCTATTAAAAACAAAGACATCATGAAACTTGCAGACAAATGGATGGAAGTAGAAAATATCATCCTGAATGAGGTAACCCACACCAAGAAAAACACACATGTTATGTATTCACTTTGTAGTGGTTATTCCTGATTGTCAACTTGACTATTTATGGAGTGAACTACAATCCAGAAGAATCTGTGATCCAGATCTTGAGGCTGGAAGACACAAGTTTCTGACCTGGATCTTGGCATGGAGATCTTGAGGCAGAGTGGCTATGAAAAGCTTAGCCCCTAGTAAAGTAGTACAAGCCCTTAATTCCAGGAGACTGAGGCAAGGAGACCTCTGAGCTCAAGGTCAGCCTGGGACAAAGCAAGACCCAGAGCCAGGCAAGGTGGTACACACCTTTAATCTCGGCCACACCTTCTGCTGGAAACCTAAGGACATTGGAACAAGGAAGATTCACTCTTCCTTGCCTGCATGCCTTGTGGGACTGAGCAACTGCTAGATCCTTGGACTTTCATGCACAGCTGCAGCTGACCATTGTTGGGGAGTTGGACTACAGACTGTAATTCATCAACAAATTCCCTTGCTATATAGAGACTACCCATAAATTCTCTGACTCTAGAGAACCCTGACTAATACACACTTATATGTGGATCTTAGCCATAAAGTACAGGATAACCATGCTACAATTCACTGACTCAAGGAAACTAAGTAGAAGAAGGACCTAAGGGAGGATACTTGAATCTCACTTGAAGGAGAGAACAAAATAGTCATTGCAGGTGGATAGAGAGGAGGAAGTAGATAGGAGGGGGGTGAGGAGGAAAATGGGGGTCGGGATCTAACGTAGGGCAGGTAGTTGGGAGAGGGCTGGGAGTGAGAACAGAAATTGGTGGGGTCATCTCTGTGACTAGCTGGAGACCTGGAACTGGGGAGGCTCCAGAGAATCTATGGGGTGACCCTTGCAATTGGGCATATGGAGACTGAAATGGCCATTTCTAGCAGCCAGTAGAAGAACTTCCAGTAGAGAGAGGGGAAACATCAACCCACCCACAAAACCTTTAACCCAAAATTTGTACTGCCTTAAAGATGAGCAGGGATAAATATGGATCTGAGATTGAGGGAAAGGCTGACCCAACTTGACACCTATCCCATGTGAAAGAGCCAACCCCTGACACTAATAATGATACTCTGCTATGCTTGCAAGCAGGAGCCTAGCATTACACTCTCCTAAGAGGATTCATACAGCAGCAGATAGAAATAGAGGCAGTGACCAACAGCCAAACATCAGGCAGAGCACGGATGGTCTAGTGGAAGAATGAGAGATAGAATTGTGTGAGCCAGAAAGACTAGGAACACCACAAGAAGACTTACAGAGTCAGCCAACCTGGGCCCGTTGTGGCTCACAGAGACTGAACCACCAATCAAAGAGTGTACAAGGCTGCACCTAGGTCCCTTACTCATTTGTAGCAGATGGGTAGCTAGGCCTTCATGTGGGTCCCCAAACAATCGGGAGCAGGGGCTATCTCTAACTCTGTTGCCTTCCATTGGATCTCCTTCCCTTCAGTTATAGAGAATGCCCTTAGTCCTGCTATGACAGATGTCCCATGGCAGTATTACCCAAGGTTGCTTCCCCTTCTCTGAGAAGAAAGGGAGGGGGTTATGGGGGGGAAGGATTTGTAAGGGTGGTACTAGAAGGAGAGGAGGGATGGAGGGCTGTCATCTGGATGTAAAGTGAATAAATAAATTAATGAAAAAGAAAAAGAAAGTCTTCCATTGGGAGAGCATGTAGGCAAGGCTGTGGGACATTTCCTTGATGAATCACTAATGTGGGCAGTTTTAGACAACTGTGGATGGTGACACCTCTGGGCAGGTGGTCCTGAGTTCCATAAGAAAGCAGACTAAGCAAGCCTTTAGGAGCAAGACAGGAAGCAGCACTCCCCTATGGCCCCTGCTTCAGCTCCTACCTCCAGGATTCTGGCTTGAGCTCCTAATCTGACTTCCCATTTTGACATGCACTGAGCCATGAGATGAGATAAACCCTTTCCTCTTCTGTTGGTACTGGTTATGGTGGTCAGCATACAGATAGAAACCTAACAAAGGCATGGATTAAGCAAGTCTGCAGTGATTTTAATACCCAGAGAATGGGAGGGTACCTTCAAATTTATTTGTCTCTAGCAAATCACACGATAACTATGGAGGAGGGCAGTACGTTTCATAAGCTGAATCATAATCTTTACGGAGCTGATGGATGAATAGTACGTAGTCTTGTGTTTTCATAATAGTTGCAGGAAAACAAGTTGCAGTCTGGGGGATGTGAAGTTCATGCCTAGTTGTTTAAAGGCGGTTATTGTTAATAATTCTGTATCACACATGAGTGTCGGGGTGTGTGTCATGGTATGCATGTGCCATGTTGTGCATGCGTTATGGTGTGCATGCACCATGCTTTGCATGTGCCATGCTGTGCATGCGCCATGCTGTGCGTGCGTCATGGTGTGCATGTGTCATGGTGTGCATGTACATGGTGAAGGACAGCTTTCGGTGGTGCTTCTCTCCTCCATTGTAGATTTTATGAATGGAATTCAGGTTGTCAGGCTTGTGGGACAAGCACATTTACTCAGAAGCCATCCCATGACCTAAATGACTGATTCTGGATAATAAATCTCTTATTTGTAAAGACAATTCTAAGGGATAAGTACTTGCTTTTAAAAGAGGTTTGTGGGGGAGGGGACTGTATGTGCCTGTGGGTTTGTGTGAGTGTGAATGAGTGCATGTATGAGCGTGTGTGAATGTGTGTAAGTGTGTATATGACTATGTGTGAATTGAGGTTTTGTCTTTTTCTGTCTATTGTAACATAAAGTGTGGACCCCCAAGACCTGGAGTCTACACATAGCCCTTGTGACCCTGCCCCCAAGTAAATTCTGATTGGTGAATAAAGATGCCAACAGCCTACAGATGGGCAAAAGAGATGTAGGTGGGGTTTAGGTTTCATGGGCTTGTGGAAAGAGGAGGACCATGAGGAGGAAGAATGTGTAGGAGAAGAGGAAGGAGAGGCCACCATGGTTTAAGGGCCAAGACAGCACAGCCCTAAGGGCTGCCTAATTATAGCTAAGAGCATCCCAGATGGAACATAGTAAATAGTAAGTGATAGCTCTGGGTTATCGATAGGAAAGTTGATTCTAACAGCATGGAGGACAGACAGCTGCCATCTATTGTGCTGTTTGTTGGACTGGACTTTGTCGGACCGAGCCTGCTTAGAGCTCGCTGCCCTGCTGAGTTGGCCTGGGGCTAGACCCAGGAGAGGCCGGCTAGCCTACAGAGTGTGGGAGACTTCTGGCAGTTCCCGGGATACCCCCAGCCGCTGTCAA
>JAPYYD010006351.1:0-11248 GCA_028551405.1 Uromys caudimaculatus
ACATAATTAAGCCTCTGGCAGGGCTTCTCTAGCTGCCTGACTCCCAGCTACAGGTGCAGGGTAACTGATCAGTTTCTGCTGTGCAAACTGAAACTGCTTTTTTCTTTTCTTTTGAAACCTAATTAAAACCAAATCAAGGGCTAAACAACCAGCAAGAAGTTCTAACCTTTTTTTGCTTTTTCTTTCTTTTGGACACAAAACAGAAAGCAACATTCAAGCAATGAAACAAAAGCACATAAAACTGACAGACATGGACAGATTGGTGCACCAAGAACATACAATACACAGAAAGGAAAGAGAGTTAGATGTCCCAAAGGGACTCAGATATCTCACCTAAAAGACCCCAAACCAGAATTAAGCATTTTTCCTGTAGGAGCCAGAAAGGAAGCAGGACGTCTCCTGATTTCCTCCTGTCCTAGGAGAGCTCTGAGACAGCATACATTCATTTTTTTTTCCCCGGATAGTCAGGGGAGTTTGCTTTTCTCAAATCCATTCTCTCATGTTTAGGGTGTAAACTATTTCTAGTCAGGGTCCAAAGACAAAAAGCACCTATGAGAATTACCTTCACTTCTCTAAATTTTAGCATAACTCTAAACACATACAGAAAACACATTTTACCATTACCTTGTCCTTCAATAAGATTTATTTACTGCTAGTTCATCTTTTTTCATAAAAACATGTCTGGACAGGCACTTTCTCTGACCCAAATATCTCATAAAATTCTTATAAGCAATCTCTTACTATAGTTCATCTCTTATATCCTCGTGGGGGAACAATGGAAAAGAGCTTTTTCAAATCTTTCTTTTTTTACCCTGGTACCTCGTGCCTTGAGGGACTCCCTGAGACCCTGTATAAACAAGTGATGCTTGCTTAATTCTTGTCCCTTTATCATCCCTCACTCATGCTATGTTGGGGTCGTCTCACGGGAAGGCCACTCCACGGCATCTCCGACTCTCCTCAATAGGAGCATCCGTGAGCAACTTTCATCAGCTGTGCTTCCCATTCCTCGAGCTCCACTGCTGGGCGCCAATTTGCCCTGGCCCACAGGGTATTCAATGTGGTTCTGAGGAGTGAACTGACAGATAAAAGAAACCGAGACAGAGATACCTGGGAGCAAGACAGAGTCCCTGAATTCAAACTCCAATCTCGAATTTCTTCACCATCAATTTAAAATAAAAAGATATAGAAACATTAAACACTATAGCCAAGACTTAGACAAAGCAACAGGGATGGACAAATTCCTAGGAGTTACAGACTCCTAGCCACAAGGACATGGACATGTTACCAAGGCAACCATCCATATTCTGTCAGCCACCTATCCTCAAAGGAGTTACCCTGACCTGGGAAGGAATCCATCTCTTGAGAGACAGAACCTAAACAAAATCCTGAAGCTCAGGAAACAGCACTCTTGGCCTACTGTTATTTCCAAGCCTAACTTTAACAGAAAATAGTTTCACTCAGGCTAATAAGACGGCTGCAAATCCGTTGGTTCCTGGCAAAGAATGAAGGTTGAAGTAGGATGGACACTGAGTCAGGATGGACACTGTGCTAGGAAAGAACCTCCAGCTTAATTGGTGTTGCACAGAAGACTGAGAATCAAATCTTTTAGCTGAAAATAGGAATTCCTACATTTTAGATTAATAAGCTCTCAAAGCCACACATCTTTGCTAAGTGTTCTGGTTAGTTTTATGTCAATTTAACATAAGCTAAGTCACCTGAAAGGAGGAAGCTTCAGTTAAGGAAATGCCCCCATAAAACTTGGCTGTAGACAAGCTTGTAGGGCACTTCTTAATTAGTTACTGATGGGGGAGGGCCTAGCCCATTGTGGATGTTGATATCCCTGGAATGCTGGTCCTGACTTCTATAAGAAAGTGGGCTGATACTCCATGTTTGCTTATTTATCTAATATTTATATTTTTATATTTTTTCTGGAATTTATTTTTTATTCACATTACATTTCAATCACAGCCTACCCTTCCCCCCTCCTTCCAATTCTATCCTTGCAAATCTACCTTCCATTAACCCACCCCTTCTCCTCAGAGATGGGGAAGACCCCCTTGTGTACCACCATGCTCTGGGTCATATATTCCTATAGAATTGAGAATCTCCTCTCCCACTGAGGCTCAACCTCGCTGTCCAGTTATAAAAAAACACAAACAAACGTAGATATGCACATGTATATGCAGATTTTAAAATAAATATTAGATAAATATATAAACATGGAATATCTAAATACTGCATAACATATGCACATGCATACATGGGTACACATTAAATAAATAAATAAGTAAATTAAAAAAAAAACTAGGTTGAGAAAGACATGAAGAGCAAGCTATTAAACAGAACCTCTCCATGGCCTCTGCATCAGCTCCTACCTGCAATTTCGGGTCCTATTTTCAGTACTTGGCTTATTTTGCTTTATTGCTGGATTACAGTGTGTAATTATAAGTGAAATAAACACTTTCCTCCCATAGTTTCTTTTGTTCATGGCGTTTTATCATAGCAATAGTAAACTTAAAACTTAAGTAGCTAAACAAAATGATGCAACCAATTATGGGTGTAGGAAACTAGTAGTAATGGTAACTCAACCTTGAACACAAATGTAAATAGTCAAAGTTGTGGCATTCATTTCAGAGGAAAGTGGAGGTATTTTCTCACCACAATGGTGGCCCAGTATTTGAGGACAGAAATGAGCAGAGGTTAGGAAGAATTTAAGTTGAGGGCTTGGGCAAACTCCGTTATGGCTGATTTACCTGTGAGGATTAATCTTAATTTTTAACCTGATTGGAATTGTAATCATACAAGAAATAAGATATTGAAAACTACTATAATAGAATTTATTGATTGCTGCTTTTACCCACTAACTCTGACCGGACATTACTTTCCCTTGGTGGTTAGGGATGAGGTAGCATAGAATTAATGGCTAAGTCTCTGGGAGCAGGTGAGAATGCTGCAGCAAGCTTATGAAATGCCACCCCACGCTCATTTATTAATCCTTTAGGAGCATTCTTTGTACCCTCTCCAAACGTTCCATTGGTTCCTAGTAAGTATGTCTCCCAAGTGTCAGTTTTTGATTGGCTGTCATTGTCTGCATCACCAGCCTTTTCGCTCTCTGACAGTATTAAACTTGTTCCTCATGTAGAAGTTGCCTCTGTGGCTGCAGGCCCAGCCACTACATTGTTGTGGAGGTAGCCACTGCTTAGTCAGTGAGGCCTGCCCTTCCTCCTACACTTCCATCTTTTTGTTTATTGATTTTGACAGCCTAGTAGGAGTTTTGGTGACATTGCCTCGACATTGTTGTCTCCATCTTCAAGGATTCCCAGTATACTGGACTGTGCCTGTCTTAGGTGGTCCTGTCTTCCAGGATCTTACCTGTCATTGACTAACGGGCCTCCAAGAGACATCACTCTTGATTCATGTTGTGCAATGGAAAGGGTGAGGAATGGCCTACATGGTAGTCTCATGAATCTCTACCATCAAGTTTTTGATCACTTCTTTAGGGATGTGTTATCAGGATTTTCAAGCGCTATCAGCTTCTTATGGAGGGATGACTGGAAATATGCTGCAAAAGACACTTAAGCAAAATAAACATTAGTAGGACAATTCCTCCCATCATACCATAAGTGACTATGCATGAGGGATCAAACAGTCTCTTAATATTGTCCCACACTTTTCCTAAGAAGCTGGCATCCAGGGAAGACACAGATACACTGGTTGCATTGAGTTTGGCTATGATCTCCCTTGACAGCACAGAATAGTTAAGGAATTTGTCTGACCAGCTACCTTCAAGATATTGAGCCTACTGTTGAAGGACTTCATTGACCTTAAGTACCTAGGAGAGGGTTAGGTCGAGGATTTGGACCTGGGATGCCAAAGGGCTGGACAGAACTAACCATAGGCAAAGGGCGATAGAGGGGGAAATAAAACTTGGGTGGAACTCAGAGAAAAATGCCTGGAGTCTGTGTGTCAAGGTGAGGAAGTAAAGATTCACCTTCCTGGATCCTATACATCTCTTGCCAAGCTCAGACTGGATTCCTTCACCAATGGCCAGGACTCCTGGAGGTATGAAGCTGTGGAGAAGGAGGCCCTGGCTAGAGAAGAACACACGAGGGGTACAGAACTATTTTCAGCTGGGAAATCTTTAGGGGCTACCCGATGTACGATGGGCTTTCCGAATGCTGCTGATATTGCCCTCACCCGGCCCCTTGAACGAACTATCCTTTATGCCAATCTGGCTGCCTTCCAGTTGCTGCTAGGACACCCCCACTTGGCAGCCCAGAGCTGTGTCTGAGTGCTGTAGCGGGAGCCAGGCCACTTAAAGGCCTTATACTGAAGGGATGTTGCTCAGGCTGCCTTGGAAACTTGGAAAAATGCAACTGCTGATCTCAAGAAAGTTCTAGCAGCAGATCTCATAAACCTTGCAGTGAAAGAGGAGCTGGGAAAGTAGTCATTCAGGGAAAGATACAGGATGCAGGGTTGGCTTGGGGGCTGTGTAAGATGTTTAGCTGATTAAAAAGTTGAATTTTAAAAGAAAATATATTTTTAGATGTACTGGGGTCCTTTAAATTTTAAGTGTATACTTTTCTTGTCTGTTTGGCTTTGTTCAGGGTAATACTGGTGCCCTAGTTAGGGTTAGTATTGTTGCAACGAAACACCAAGACCAAAGAAAATAGGGAAGGAAAGAATTTATTTTGCATTACACTTTTAGGAACCATCCATCACTGAGGAAAATTGGGGCAGTAATAAGCCTGGAACCTGAAAGCATGATCTAAAGTCAGGAAGGCATGCTGCTTACTAACTTACTCCAAATGTCTTGCTCAGTTAGCTCCTTTATCTAGCACAGCTCCCATCTGGGCCCTTAACCATCAATCATTAATTACAAAAATAAAGCTGAGCATGGTGGCACATGTCTTTAATCCCGGTGTTTGGGAGGCAGAGGTAGCTGAATCTCTGAGTTCAAAGTCAACCTGATCCATTGAGTGAGTTTCAGGAGAACTGGGCGACAAGAGAACCCCTACCTCAAAGTATAAAACAAAATACAATACAATCAAATAAAATGGAGAAAGATAGAGAAAAGGAAGAAAATGCTTTACAGCTGAATATTATGGAGGCATTTTCACAATTAAATTCTTTCAGATAACAAACAAACAACAAACAAAACTAGCAAGCACTAATGGTTGAATTAGAAAATTTTGAGTTGGTCTTTCATTTTCCTTCTTACAGAAAAATTTAAAGAGGGCTAGTCTCAGTACTATGAAGATGTGCTAGAACTCTATGCTGAATACTTCTGGCTCAGGGATCTTTTGTTTGTTTGTTTATTTGTTTTGTTTTGCATTGGGAAATTTTAATTATTTCCCTCTCATTGGAATATGACAGTTTAAATTATTTACTGAATCTTAATGTGAGTTGATTAACACACACACCACACACACACACACACACACACACACCCTTTCATTTTTTATACATTTTTTAATTTAGTGGAATTCATATTATTAAAGTTGTATCCTTAAGACTTTGAACTTCTTATGTATATTGTAATGTTTTTCTTTTCAAATATAATTTTATTGATTTAGATCTTCTCTCTCTTTGGGATAAGATACATCGAACTTATTAATCTTTCCAAAGAAAAAATTATTTGTTTCATTGATCCATTGATTAAGTTTTCTTCTTGATTGCATGATTTATATGATTATCATACTGTAGTATATTGTTTAGCTTCCATGAGCTTGTAAACTTTGTTTTTAACAACAAGTTTATTAGTTCTTTGATAATTTCACATAATGTATTTGAATCATATTGACTCTTTTATCTGAGTGGTTTCTGGATCAATTCCAACTCCCTAACAGTGAATTTCAAGTTCTTTTTTTAAATCAATAAAGTCTAATAATTTTTGCATATGAACTAAATTAAACATGCCTATAAATATGACTGAGATACTGATAGCCAGGTGGCGATTTAGTATCTTTGGTAAGAACATATTTTCAATTGGAAGAGGGGAAATGCTTCTAGAGAGGGCTGATACTAAGAGAAACAAAGGAAACAAGTGGAGTTAATTCCTCAGTAACACCCATATAGCACTGTACGGAGAGGTTACCATCCATCACGTGAAAGATACAATCTCATTATGGGTATGAACAATCATTTATAAAACACAACTTCCTGTAATTTTCTCCAACCTCTATCATGGTTTTCGGGAAGAAGCTTATAATACTGATCACATGAAACAGGAAACAGCTGGGCAGCGTGCCTTTAATCCCAGCACTTGGGAGGCAGAGGCAGGCAGATTTCTGAGTTTGACTCCAGCCTGGTCTACAGAGTGAGGACCAGGACAGCCAGGGCTACACAGAGAAACCCTGTCTAGAATAAAAAGAGAGAAAGCAAGAAAGAAACAAGAAACAGCTAACCTCAAATTAAATGGAGAGAAATTGGAATCCCAATCCCATTCAAATCAGGTACAAGAAAAGGGTGCCCACTCTCACTATCTATCAATATTGTACTTCAAGTTCTAGCTAGATCAATTAGACAACAAAAGGAGAACAAGGGGATACAAATTGGAAAAGAAGATGTCAAGGTATCGCTATTAGTGGATGATCTGATACTACACATAAGCAACCTCTAAAATTCTACCAGAGAATTCCTACACCTTATAAACAACTTCTGCAAAGTGACTGGATATAATATTAACTCAAAATAGATAGATAGATAGATGATAGATAGATAGATAGATAGATAGATAGATAAATGAAATTAACTCAAATGAAGCAGTAGCCTTCCTTCATAGAAATGATAAATGAGCCGAGTATAAAATTAGGGAAACAACACCCATCACAGTAACCACAAATAACATAATATCTTAGTGTAGCTCCAACTAAGCAAGTGAAAGACCTTTAAAACAAGAACTTCAAGTCCCTGAAGAAAGAAATGAAAGAAGGCCTCAGAAGATGGAAAGATCTCCCACGCTCATCAACTGACAGGATTAACAAAGAGAAAAAAAATGACGATCTAACCAAAAGCAATCTACAGACTAGAGAAAATTACTACTAAAATTCCAGCACAATTCTTCATAAACATGGAAAGAGCAATTCTCAACTTCATGTGGAAAAATGAAAAACTAAGGATAGCCAAAACATTTCTGAACAATAAGAGAACATCTGAGGAAATCATCATCCCTGACCTCAAGCTCTACTACAGAACAAGAATGACAAAAACCACATGGTATTTGTACAGAGACAGACATGTGGATCAATGGAATAGAATCAGAGACCCAGAAAAAAACCCACACCTATAGACAGGTGATTTTTGACAAAGAATCCAAACCATATAGTAGAAAAAGAAAACATCTTCAACAAGTGTGCTAGTCTAACAGTCAGACTTCATGTAGAATAATGTAAATTGATCCATATCTATCATCCTGCACATAGCTGCACAAAGATCATGAAGTGGATCAATGACCTCACCATAAATTCAAATACACTGAATCTAATAGAAGAGAAAATCTGAAATTGCCTCGAATGCATTAGCACAGGAGAAAATTTCCTGGACAGAACACCAATGAGTCAGGCTCTAAGATCAACGATTGATAAATGGGACCTCTTGAAACTCAAAATATTCTGCAAGGTGAAGGATACTGTCAATATTAGAAAATGGCAATGTATGTTTTGAGAAATATCTTCAACAATCCAACTTCTGATAGAGGGCTAATATTCAAAATATATAAAGAACTCTAGACTTTCAACTCCAGCAAAACCAAATAACCCAATTTTCAGAAATGGGACAGGGAGCTAAACAGAGAATTCTAAACAGAGAAATCTCAAATAGCTCAGAAGCACTTAAAGAAATATTCAACACATTTAGTCATCAGAGAAATGCAAGTCAAAGTGACCCTGAAGTTCCACCTCACACCCATCAGAATGGTAAGATCATAAACTCATGTGACAGCACATGCTAGTGCATATTTGGAAAAAGAATACTCCTTCACTGCTGGAGGAATTGCAAACCGGCACACTCACTCTGGAAATCAATCTGGTGTTTCCACAGAAAATTAGAAATAGTTTCACCTGAAGATCCAGGTTTATTGCTCTTGAGTATATACCTAAAAGATACTTCACTATACCACAAGGATGTGTGCTCTACTATGTTCATAGCAGCATTGTTTGTACTAGCCAGAAGATAGAAGCAACTCAGATGTCCCTCAACCAAAGAATGGATGCAGAAAATATGGTTCATTTACACAATGGATTACTATTCAGCTATTAAATAAAGGACATCATGAATTTTGCAGGCAAATGGATGGAACTAGAAAATATTATCCTGAGTGAGGTAACCCATACCAAAAAGGACATGGGTGATAGATACTCACTGATAAATGGATATTAGAGAAAAAATACAGAATATTCATTACACACTACACAGGCTGTAAAAAGTCTAACAAAAAGGAAGACCCACATGAGAATGCTTCTATCCCACTTAGAAGGGGGAACAAAATAGTCATAGGAGGCAATGGGAGGGAGGCACCTGGTTGGGATCAGTGATGGGAAAGAATAAGGAGGGAAGTATCAGGTATGTGGGGAGACAGAAGAGAAGCCGAGAAGGCCAAGAGAATGAATGGGAATATTCAGCTTCCAGGGTTGGGTCGGGGGTAGGGAGAACCTCTAGAAAGTCCCAGGAGCCTGGAATGTGAGAGGCTTCCAGGACTCAATGTTGGTGACCTTATCCAAAATGCCCAATATTGGGGAGATGGAAACTTAGCAATCCACCTCCAGGAGTTATACAGGGACCCCAGTAGAGAGATGGGGAAACCAATCCACCATCCAAATTTTTGACCCAGAATTGTTCCTTTCTAAAAGTGTACAGAAACAAAAATGGAGCAGAGAGTGAAGGACCAGGGACAGGACCAATGTAGGATCCATCCCATGAGGGTTCACCAAACCCTGATATTATTACTGATGATATGTTGTGCTTATAGAAAAGAGCCTAGCATGCCTGTCCTCTGAGAGGTTCTACCAGCTGCTGACTTAGACAGATGCAGATGCTTAGAGCTAGCCCTGAGACTTAAGTCCAAAGACACCTTTGGAAGACTTAGGGAAAGGTTGGCATGAACTTAAGGAGATGGCAAACCACATAGGAACACAACAGTGTCAACTAACCTGGACCCCTTGGAGCTCCCAGAGATCAAGCCACCAACCAAAGACCATACACAGGCTAGTCGAAAGCCACCAGCACATAATTAGAAGAGAATTGACTACCTCATCTGGCCCAAGTGAGAGATGTGCCTAGTCCTATAGAGACTTTATGCCCCAGAGAAGGGGGATGCTCAGGATGCACCTTCTCAGAGACAAAGAAGAGGAGGGATGGGGTGGGAAACTCTAGGAGGGGGCATTGGGAAAGGGGCAACATATATAATGTAGATAAATAATTTTTTAATTTAAAAAGAAAGGTTATAAATTCATAAGAACTGAATAACTCATTACTGAATAAAAATGTGTCAAGACAGAAACCAAGAATGAAATTAATAATGTTTTAGAATTTAATGAAAACAAAACCACAACATACCCACAAATATGTGACACAATGAAGGTGATTATCAGAGGCAAATTTATAGCACTAAGTGTCTACATTTGAAAAAGAGGGATAGCACATATTAACAACTTAGTAATACATTTGAAATCTCTGGAATAAACAGAAGATATAACACACTCACCACCCCCCAAAAAAGAGAATATGGAATGAAATAATAAAACACAAGTTTGAAATCAACAAAATAGAAACAAAAAGGAAAAAATACAAAGCATAAATGAAACAAAGAATTGCTTCTTTGAGGAATAAAATTGACTAACTCTTAGCCAAATTGAACAAAAGACAAAGCAAGAAAACAAAACTGAATGAAATCAGAGATGAGAAGAGGTATATAACAACAGACAATGAGGAAATCAGAAAATCATATGGGCATACTTTAAAGACCTATAGTCCACTAAATTAAAATCTTCAAAATAGTATTTCTTGGTTTATACTACCCATCAAATTTCAATCAAGATATGATAACGAATTTCAACAAACCTATAAGTCACAGTTAAATAAAAGCACTAATGAAAAGATTAAAATGAAAGTAGCCCATGGCAATATGGATTTAATCCAGAATTTCAAAGAAGAGTTAACATTGATATTCCTCAAATTATTTCATGAAATAGAAACAGAAGAAATATTGCCCATTTTTTTATGAGCCCACAGTTATTCTGATAAACATAACACACAAAGATCCAACAAAGAAAGAGTATATAAACATTTCCCTTGTGAACATAAATTCAAAATTTTTCAGTATATTATTTGCAAACCAAGTCCAGAAACACATCAAAAAGATCATCCAACACGAGAATGCAGGCTTCATTCCAGAGATGCTGGGGTGGTTTATCATACATAAATTGACAAATATAATCCACCATATTAAAAAAAAACTGAAAGAAAAAACACATGGTCATCTCATGAGGTACACAAAAAGCCTTTGACAAAATCTTATAGCCTTTGCTGATAAAAGCCCAGGAGAAACTAGGGATACAAGCAACATATCTCAACATAATAAAGACACTTCACAACAAACCCATATCCACTGCCAAGGTATATGGAGTGAAACTGAACACATTTCTATTAAAATCAAGAACAAGATAAGTTTGTCCACTCTCTTCATATCTATTCAATATTTTGATGGTCTAGCTAGAACACTAGGACAACTGATGTAGATCAATGGAATGCAAATTGTTAAGGAAAAAGCAAAAGTATCTTTAGTTGTTGACTATATGATTGTATATATTAGGGACTCTACAAATTCTACCAAGAAAATTTTTTTTCCTCCTTTTTTATTTTTGATACTTTATATACATTTCCAATGTTTCCCCTTTTCTGAGTCTCCTCTTTGTATACCCCCCATCCCCTCCCCAACCCGCCTCTAGGAGGGAATTCCACCTCCCACCCCACTCCCCCATCCACCCATCCCCATTTTCCCGCCTTGATATTCCCCTTTACTGAGGCTTCTAACATCCTCAGGCCCAAGGGACTTTCGTCTCTCCCTGATGGCCATCGAGGTCATCCTCTGCCACATATGTGGTCCAAACCATAAGTCCATCAATGTGTATTCTTTGGTTGGTGCTCCGAACTCCAGGAGGACCGGGGGGGGGAGGTCAGGCCCATTGACTCTCTTGCTCCCTCCATGGGGCTGCAAATTCCCTCAGCTCCTTCAGACCTTCCTCCAACT